>CAUYPK010075250.1:0-39628 GCA_963574355.1 Loris lydekkerianus
AGTAAAGGAATTATAGGATCGAATGGCAGGTCTATTTTTAGGTCTCTAAGTATTCTCCAAACATCCTTCCAGAAGGAACGTATTAGTGGGCATTCCCACCAGCAGTGTAGAAGTGTGCCCTTTTCTCCACATCCACGCCAACGTTTCTGGTTTTGGGATTTTGTTACGTAGCCTACTCTTACTGGGGTTAGGTGATATCTCAAAGTACTTTTGATTTGCATTTCCCTGATGATTAAGGATGATGAGCTTTTTTTCATATGTTTGTAGATCGTGAATCTGTCTTCTTTAGAGAAGTTTCTCTTTAAGTCCCTTGCCCACCCTGAGATGGAGTCATGTGTTCTTTTTTTGCTAATACATTTGAGTTCTCTGTGGATTCTGGTTATTAGACCTTTATCGGAGATATAACCTGCAAATATTTTCTCCCATTCTGAGGGCTGTCAGCTTGCTTTGCTTACTATGTTCTTGGATGTGCAGAAGCTTTTTAGTTTGATCAGGTCCCAGTAGTGTATTTTTGATACTGCTTCAATTGCCTGGGGAGTCCACCTCATAAAATATTAACCCAGGCCAATTCCTTCAAGAGTTTTCCCTGCACTTCCTTCAAGTATTTTTATAGTTTCATGTCTTAAGTTTAAATATTTTATCCAGTGAGTGTCTATCTTAGTTAATGGTGAAAGGTGTGGGTCCAGATTCAATCTTCTACAGGTTGCCAGCCAGTTCACCCAGCACCATTTGTTAAATAGGAAATCTTTTTCCCACTGAATGTTTTTAATTGGCTTGTCAAAGATCAAATAATGGTAAATAGCTGGATTTATCTCTTGGTTCTCTATTCTGTTCCAGACATCTCCTTCTCTGTTTTTGTGCCAATACCATGCTGCTTTGATCACTATCAATTTATAGTATAGTCTGAGTTCTGGTAGCATGATTCCTCCTGCTTTGTTTTTATTGCTGAGTAATGTTTTGGCTATTCAAGGTTTTTTCTGATTCCATATAAAATATAAAATAAAATATTATTTTTTCAAGATCTTTAAAATATGACAATGGAGCTTTAATAGTAATTGCATTACAATTACATATTGCTTTGAGTAGTATATACATTTTAACAATGTTGATTCTTCCCAGCCATGAGCATGGTATGTTTTTCCATTTGTTAACATCGTCAGCTATTTCTTTTCTTAGTTTCATAGTTCTCTTTGTAGAGATCTTTCACATCCTTTGTTAGGTGTACTCCCAAATATTTCATCTTCTTTGGCACTACTGTGAAAGGAATAGAGTCCTTGACTGTTTTTTTTGGCTTGGTTATTGTTGGTATATATAAAGGCTACAGATTTATGGGTGCTGATTTTGTAGCCTGAGACATTGCTGCATTCCTTGATCACTTCTAAAAGTTTTGTAGTAGAATCCCTACAGTTTTCAAGATATACAGTTCTATCATCTGCGAAGAGTGAAAGTTTGATCTCTTCTGACCCTATGTGGATACCCTTGATTGCCTTTTCTTCCCAAATTGCAATGACTAAAACTTTCATTACAATTTAAAGAGCAATGGAGACAATGGGCAACCCATTTCTATATTTTGGAAGAGGTTTAGTAATACAGGTACTAGTTCTTTTTTAAAGATTTGGTAGATATCTGATCTAAGTGGAAATGATTTCAATTTAACTCCATTCAATACGATATTGGCTGTGGGTTTGCTGTAGATGACCTCTATTAGTTTAAGAAATGTTTCTTCTATACCAATTTTCTTAAGTGTTCTGATCATGAAGGGATTCTGGATATGATCAAAAGCTTCTTCTGCATCAATTGAAAGAATCATATGGTCCTTATTTTTTAGTTTGTTTATGTGCTGATTTACATATATAGATTTACATATATTGAACCAGCCTTGAGACCCTGGGATAAATCCCACTTGGTCGTGGTGTATAATTTTTTTGATGTGTTGTTGGATTCTGTTAGGATCTTATTGAGTATTTTAGCATCAATATTCATTAGTGATATGCGTCTATAATTTTCTATTCTTGTCGGGTCTTTCCCTGGTTTGGGGATCAAGGTGATATTTGCTTTGTAGAATGTGGTGGGTAATATTCCTTCTTTTTCTAAATTTTGGAAGAGGTTTAGTAATATAGGTACTAGTTCTTTTTTAAAGGTTTGGTAGATATCTGATGTAAAGCCATCTGGTCCCGGGCTTTTCTTTTTAGGGAGATTTTGTATAGTTGATGCTATTTCAGAACTTGATATAGGTCTGTTCAACATTTTCACTTCATTCTGGCTAAGTCTTGGTAGGTGGCGTACTTCCAGGTATTGGTCGATTTCTTTCAGATTTTCATATTTGTGAGAGTAGAGTTTCTTGTAGTATTCGCTAAGGATTTTTTGAATTTCTGAGGGGTTTGTTGTTATTTCATCGTTACCATTTTTGATTGATGAGGAAAGACCCCTTAGAAAGTGATAAGGGCCCAAGGGCTGGGATAGGCCCTTCAAGATCAATAGATATGATGAATGGTTTAAACCCAGTTTAAACAGGAAAATCAACATTTCTCAAATTTTTCTTTTTTCACCCTAAGGACTTCTTTTCTACAGTGTCCTCAGATTCAAAGTGAACTCTGCCTACAGCTAACACAATAAAGATTTAAAAATAACAGGCTTTAACAAAAGGTGTTTTTTTTTTGAGACAGAGTCTTACTGTTTCACCTGCGGTAGAGTACTGTGGTATCACAGCTCTCAGCAATATCCAACTCTTGAGCTTAAGCGATTCTCTTGCCTCAGCCTCCCAAATTGCTGGGACTACAGGTGCCCACCACAACGCCCCGCTATTTTTTTGTTGTTGTATTTGCCATTGTTGTTTGGCAGGCCTGGACTGGGTTAAAACCCTCCAGCCCTGGTGTATATGGCTGGCGCCCTAGGCGCTGAGCTATAGGCGCCGAGCCAAAAAAGTTGTTCTTTATGAGGAATAAATATTATGAATGCAAGCGAAGTCTTAGAGCAGTCATTAGCTTTCTTGTGTACTTTGAAATACCATTTATGTTATTTTATGAAAGGCAGTTTTTCTTGTCTTTATCTCAATGTGTTTAAAACCCCGTATTCCCAGTTTGGCGCCTGTAGCTCAAGCGGCTAGGGCACCAGCCACATACACCAGAGCTGGTGGGTTCGAATCCAGCCCGGGCCCACCAAACAACAATGATACTACAACCAAAAAATAGCTGGGTGTTGTGGCGGGCACTGCCGTGTGTGCCTGTACTCCCAGCCAACTGGGAGGCTGAGGCAAGAGGATCACTTAAGCCCAAGAGTTTGAGGTTGCTGTGAGCTGTGACACCACAGAATTCTACCCAGGACGGCCGCATGAGACTCTGTCTCAAAAAAAAAGCCCTGTATTCCCTAACTTTAGGATTTTTTGTTTTTGTTTTTGTTTTTAAGACAGAGTCTCACTTTGCCGCCCTCAATAAAGTGCTGTGGTACCAAAACTCAGAGCAGCCTCAAACTCTTGGTCTCAAGGGATCCTCCTACCTCAGCCTCCCAAGCAGCTTGGATTACACAGGCACCTGCCATGACACACAGCTATTACTTATTTATTTATTTATTTAATTGATTTGAGACAGAGTCTCAAGCTGTTACCCTGGGTAGAGTGCCATTGCGTCACAGCTCACAGCAAGCTCAAACTCCTGGACTGAAGTGATTTTCTTGCCTCAGCCTCCCAAGTGGCTGGGACTATAGGTGCCCGCCACAATACCTGGCTATTTTTGTTTTGTTGTTGCAGTTGTCATTTTTTAGCTGGTCTGTGCCAGGTTGGAAGCTGCCAGCCTCGGTATATGAGGCCGGTGCCCTACCCACTGAGCTATGGGCACTAGGGTCTCACTCTTCCTCAGGCTGGTCTGGAGCTCTTGAGCTCAAGTAATCCACCCACCTCAGAGTCCCAGAGTGTTAGGATTACAAGTGTGAACCACCTCACCTGGCCCCCTTTTTGTTTGTTTTCTACTTGGTCATCAAACTAACAAACATCCATCTCACAAAGTTGAATGAAGCTAGGATTGAGATTTACCTTCTGATTTGGGACTGAAAGAGCTCAGATAAGTATTCTGTTCATTCCCTTTCTTCTAAGCAGACCTGCATTAAACTATTAAGTGTAAATTTCATAACATTTCTTCCCCACGTCTTCTATTTTGAAATGTACTATCACATTTCCTCCTTTTGTTTTCAGTAAAAATAGAGGAAGATCTCATAAGGAGTTGAATGACTCGACCACCAGGCCTTGCTGGTCCCCCCTGGCATAGTTACTCTTGTCATGATTGCTGACCAGAGCTATGACTGTGACTACACCCAGTTTTTCCCAAACTCCCAAAGACCCCATTAACCAATCTCCCAAACACATCAACAAACAGTTCCTTGAGCAACCATTCTATATTGCCCAGGGTAAGAATTAATTTAACTTGAACATCTGTTACTATGGGAACAAGGCCAATGTTGAACTGGTTTCTGTTAAGACAGTGGTTCTCAACCTGTGGGTCATGACCCCTTTTTAATTAAGTTTATTTTATTTATTTTTATTTTTTTGTTGTTGCAGTTTGGCCAGGGCTGGGTTTGAACTCACCACCCTCGGAATATGGGGCCGGCACCCTACTCACTGAGCCACAGGCACCACCCAATACAACCCCTTTTTAACAGTGAAAATACATTGCTGCATTAGGAAGGTTGAGAACCACTGTGTTAGGAGCTGCTGATGTCTTTCTAGCGCAATGAGTGTTTTTCTCAATAAGTTCAACACACTTTATTTATTTATTTAGAGACAGACTCTCACTCTGTTGTCCTGGGTAGAGTGGCATGGCGTATGGCAGCAACTTAAACTCTTCGGCTCAAGGGATCCTCCTGCCTCAGCTTTCTCAGTAGCTGGGACTACAGGAACCTGCAATCATGCTAGGCTAGTTTTTTGGGTTTTTTTGGGGTTTTTTTGCAGTTCTTGGCTGGGGTTGGGTTTGAACCCAGCACCTCCAGTATATGGGGCTGTCGCCTTACTCCTTTGAGCCACAGGGCCGCCCCTAGTTTTTCTATTATTAACAGAGACAGGGTCTCTCTCTTGCTCAGGCTTGAACTCCTATTTCTAAAAATCCACCTACCTCAGCCTCCCAGAATGCTAAGATTACAGGTGTGAGCTTGAGTTCAAGATCAGCCTGAGCAAAAGAAAGATCCAGTCTGTACTAAAAATAGAAAAATAGTTGGGCATCATGGAGGGCAGCTACTTAGTCCCAGCTCCTCTTGAGACTAAGGCAGGAGCATCGCTTAAGCCCCAAGAGTGTGAGGTTGCTGTAAGCTATGACGCCCTGGCACACTACCCAGGGTGATGAAGTGAGACTAAATAAATAAATAAACGTTAAATTGATGCAGTTTAGGCGGGGTGCAATGCCTCATGCCTATAATCCTGGCACTCTGGAAGCTGAGGCTGGTGGATTGCTTGAGCTCAGGAATTGGAGACTAGCTTGAGCAAGAGTGAAAGACTCAGTCTCTACTAAAAAGAGAAAAACTACCCAGGGCATTGTGGCCCAAGCCTGTAGTCCCAGCTAGTCCAGAGGCTAAGGCAAGAGGATTGTCTGAGCTCAAAGAATTTGAGGTGCTATGAGACAATATGCTGTGAGACATAATGCTATGGCACTGTAGCCTGGGAGAACAGGGTGAAACTCCATCTCCAAAAAAGTTAAAATCGATGCAGCTTAAAATATTTTTCTGTTAAATACAACTTTGTTGTTTTGGTAAGGCTACATATCACTTCAACCTAAAAATGTAAAATTTACTGTGTCACAAAGACTTAACACAAAAAAAGAAAGTAAACTATTTTAATAATTTTTACATTGAGTCCATGCGGAAATGATATTATTATGGATATACTACTGGGTTAAATAAAATAATTATTAAAATTAATTTTTCTTCTTTTAGAATTTTTGTGTAGCTACTAGAAAATGTAACGTGACATGCTTGCATTACCTTTCTATTGCCCTGTGTGATTTTTTTCCTTTGACTTGACTGCTAAATCCAGTTGCTCTGGTATGAAAGGGACCTCTGGCTCTGTGTTTCCTAGAAGGGGAGAGTGAGTTGGGGGAGGGAAGGTGTCATCAGGTCAGGTTTAGAAAATATCTTCATTTAAGGAAAGGAGACAAGGTAAGTAATCTGGTTTGTTTCAGTGGTATCAATTTGGATTTTATACTCTCAAGCAAAACCTAGCAGAGGTGTCCAACCTTTTTACTTTCTCTGCTGCACATTAGAAAAAGAAAACTTATCTTGGGTCACACAGTAAATACACAAAAACTAATGAAAGCTGATGAGCAAAAAAAAAGTCTGTGCATGATTTTCATGATATCCAACACCACAAATACGCAAAAATGTCCTTACAATATGAGCATGTGGCCCACAGGACACCCATGCAAGGAAAATTAGTTCCTCCAACTCACTGTGGAGAAAAATTTATGTATTTATTGAGCTTCCTTCACCCCGCCCCACCCCAGTGTTTGACATTAGGAATGGGACAACAGTTGATATTTTTCCTCTAACAAAGCCTTGATATTTATCTCCCAATTACCCAACTGTTTAAACACAAACCACATTGTTTTGCTTTGTTTACTCTCACACTGGAGTCACTTCTCTCGCCCTCATTATCCTTCATTTTCCTCAGTTCTCATTTTTTTTACTATGTTTTTCTACTGACCTTGTTCCATTTTCTTCCATGATTTAGTAATTAGATAACATATCTCACATTTTTCTTTCAAGAAACTCATACTCCATATCCAATATGATATTAATGATCCTTCTTAGTTGTGTGAGGATCAGTTACCCTCTCCCTTCATTTCTTTTTTTTTTTTTTTCTTCTTTTTTTGAAACAGAGCCTCAAGCTGTCGCCCTGGGTAGAGTGCTCTGGCATCACAGCTTACAGCAACCACTTAACTCCTGGGCTCAAGCGATTCTCCTGCTTCCGTCTCCCAAGTAGCTGGGACTACAGGTGCCTGCCACAACGCCCGGCTATTTTTTATTTTATTTTATTTTTTGGTTGCAGCCGTCATTGTTGTTTGGCGGGCCCAGGCTGGAGTCACTGTTGTTTGGCGGGCCCAGGCTGGACTCGAACCTGCCAGCTCAGGTGTATGTGGCTGGCGCTTTAGCCACTTGAGCCACAGGCGCTGACCCAATCCCTTCATTTCTTAAATGGAAGAAGAGAAACAGTATAAATTCCTTATGGTTCAAAACTTTTTTGTCCAGTTGACTGGAGAACCACTGACTTCTTGGAGAGTATCTGTTATGTGGGAGTGCTCAGTAAATATCTGTTTAATTGAATTGGAAATTTATTGCATTTCTCTAAGCCTGAGACTGGTGGCAAAGTCATGCAGTATTCAGAGTGGGAGGTATGGTGAATGCCAAAGAGGAATTTGGGTTGTATCCCATAGGCAGTTGATCCTCTCCTTCCTGCCGCTGGGCGAGTTAGTCTGGCTCCTGGAAAACCTGGTGTCCTTTCCCCCAGGCGAGATTATGCTAATCCAAAGACTAGTAGAGCCAAAAACTAGCCAAGTTCTTCCCCCTTCGAACTCTGCCTAGAATAAAAAAGCCGCTGTGAATTCATAGGATTATGAATCGTTCCTGCTAACATTCCTTAAACAACCTTATATCTTTGATGGTAGGTAGCACTCACTAGACTTTGCCTTTTAAAAAGCAGATGTAATCAATCCCGAGCCGACGCAAAAGCAAAAAGTAGTATATTTGCCCTCCCTCAAGGCTTTTCTGGTAGCATTTTATCTGTGAAACTAAGAGGTTGTAGCTGCAGTACGGGAGGGAAGAAGTAAAGGACGAGCTTTAAAAAGGGGTGGTGGAGAGTGACAGGATGTGGTTTTTAAAGGGGGGGCGTTATTGCCTGCAGGTTGAGGGGCCGGGAGGGAGGAGTGTTCTGAATTCTGATAACACAAAATTCCGAGAGGTCACGAGATTATTGGGGGCGGGTGTGGGGTGGGGCTGGGGGCCTGTCGCGCTTCCAGGCTCCACCCTTCGCTGAGATTATAACTAGCGGGAGAGCGGCCGCGGCCGGAGATGCTGTAATGGTGAGCGCGTGTTTCCCAGCGATCCTGAGGACCTGAGGGAAACTCGCTGCCCGCAAGGACATTTTGAAGGTTTTGTTGGCTGGAAGAGGTGTCTCTGGAATCCCACTCCCAAATCTTTCTTGAAGATTTGAAAGGAACTAGGTTAGGGCCATGGGGACACAAAAGGTAAGAATGTTGGAATTACTGCTTATTTTTGCTTGTTTGGGGTACGCTCAGAAAGGCACATTTTAATGGCGATTGCCTTGTTCTATTTTCTCCTGAGTCACCCAGCCATCTCAAGGCCTTTGCATTTCTTCAGCCTGCAGTGCTGTGGTTTCACTAGTTCTCTTTGAATGTCATATTCGATGAAGGATTTATCCCAATTCCATTCATCTTGTTATTGCAGGAAAGTCACCTGGAGAAGTTGTGTTTGCTTCTCAGGTTTATTTTATGTAAACTATATGCTACTGAGGACAGGAGGTGACCGAGTGAGTGTTCAGAGGATCAGGGGCCGCTTGGTTGTGTAGATTACAAGTGTGGGTGCCATGGCCACGAAGACTTCTCTGGAACCATTAGACCTTGAAAGGACTGGGGATTGTTTGGGGTGCAGGTCAGTGTCCTGCCATCTGTTCTAAATCCTATAGGATGCCGTGGGTGCCAGTTTTTCTTCCTGTTGTGGTTATTCTTTTGAGTGCAGGATGTGTTAATATACTTTTATGTGTTGTGTGTACAGTATTTGGAGGGAGACATGCATTTTCACCAGGATAAATTTGTTTGAAAATAAAGCGAAATAAGAGAACGGATGGGGGGAAAAATGGACTGAAGAGTAAAAGGGCCTCCAAGATGTGAATGATGAGAGTAGAATGAAGATTTTTTTTTTTTTTAACTAAAAAGAAAAAGAATTTAAGAAGAGCTTTATAGTGGAAGGACTTTCTGTAGTGCTGATGCTTAGGTGGGACTGCAAGGCCTTGGCTGGACGCCGTAGGCAAGGTCAGCTCCCCAGTTGAAGCTCCCGGCCTGCTACACTGGCTGACACGAAAGGAGAGGAGTCTGTGATAGGAAAGACTGAAGGGAATGAGAGGAAATAGAGTATGTTCTCAGGGATGAAAAGTGAGGTGCCCCAAGGTGAAAATCTAACTTAATACCCACTTGCCCCTTTCAATTATTCACCGCAAGGTAAGAGATGACTTTCTGTTTTGTTTGTTTTTGTTTTTGAGACAGAGTCTCACTTTGTCGCCCTCAGTAGAGTGCGGTAGCATCATAGCTCACAGCAATCTCAAACTCTTGGGCTCAAGTGATTCTTTTGTCTCAGCCTCCCCAGTAGCTGGGACTACAGGCGCCTGCCACAACGCCCGGCTATTTATAGTGACAGGGTCTCCCTCTAGCTCAGGCTGAAAGAGATGACTTTTTGATCCCCCCCACTAAGAAATGTTTCCTAGATGTTGGTTTGGAATTATATCTAACATTATTCAGAAAATGGGAAGACTTTCAAATGCAGCTAGAGCGTAGTGTGGGTGGAGAGATAAAAAGACTAAAGACAATAGTTACCACCACTACCATGCTGGCTTTTGTGAGTCTGAGGTACACTGGATGTAGCTGTTTGTGAAATAATCAGTTGTTAGGAATCCTCCCTAAGGCTGTCTTTGCCTCTGCCCTCCCAGTTTTTGCTCACAGTCCTATGCTTACCTTTATCCTCATACAGGTTTTTTAATGTTTCCAAAGTGACTATCCCATTTTCTCTTAACTTCTCCCTTCCCTAATTTTCTTGCAACTTTTCCCAGGTTAACCCAGATTCTTAGGTCCAGGTAAGTTCTTCGGTATAACCTATGCCTTTGTGTTTCTCATTCATTACCTAAGTGTCATTAGATTTTTGTCCATTTCATATCACTCATAGGTCAAGTTCTCTAATACAGCTCCGTAATCAATAAGAGGTAATTATCAAAGGTTTTTTTTTTTTTTTTTTTTTAATTGAGACGGAGTTTCACTTTGTCACCCTCGGTAGAGTGCCATTGTGTCATAGCTCACAGCAACCTCAAACTCTTGGGCTCAAGTGATTCTCTTGCCTCAGCCTCCTGAGTAGCTGGGACTACAGGCACTTGCCACAACGGCTGGCTATTTTTGTTTGTTTAGCAGTCCCGGGCTGGACTGGGTTCCGAACCCACCAGCCCTGGAGCATGTGGCCAGCTCCCTAACCACTAAGCTACAGGCACCCTCAATCAGAGTTTTAAGGAGTGTTTCTTCTCTCCTCCCTGTTCTCCCCTCTCCTCAGGTCACTCCATCTCTGATCTTCGCCATTGCTATTGCTACAATTGGCTCTTTCCAGTTTGGCTACAACACTGGAGTCATCAATGCTCCTGAAATGGTAAGTGCTAGGCAATGAGAGTTAGAATTTGGAATAGGGACGTTATTCCTTCATTTAAGTAGGATTTCAGAATGGAAGACAAACTTTATATCCAGCCTGGCTAAGATGGAAGAGGGAGAGAATATTGCTTGCTGTCCTCTAGATCTTACCTGTTCTTCCTCTCCCCCACTGGTGGTACACTTCCCATATTATTCTTTAAGGGCTAGTTACAAAGAAGGGGGTTCTCTTAGGAAAAGGCAATGGTAGACAGTGAACATCAGTGCTGCCACCTACTGGGGTTTTCTTTCTTTTTTTTTTTTTTTCAGTGGTAAGACAGGACTTTTATTAGAAGTTAGAAAGGAATATGGAAAAAGTGAAAAGCACCAGAGCTTCTGGAAGGGGGGAAGAACTGAAGAACTCCCTTGGGAGTCTCCTGGGGTTTTCAAGATTAAATAAAAACTGGCCTTTGAAGATAGTAATTGTAACTCCAATATGTCATCTGTCCCTTCTATCCCCCTCTAGTCATGCCTTTGATCCTCTACCTATAAAGTAAAGGTAAAGTTCTTCTTTTAGGAAGGAAATATCCCTAATATCTTTTGTTCTCATCCAATAGTTAATATTTATCCTCCCACCAACCATTTTATGTTGCAGATCATAAAGGACTTTCTCAATTACACTTTGGAAGAGAGGCTAGAAAATGTTCCCTCGAAGGAGTTGCTCACATCCCTCTGGTCCTTGTCTGTGGCCATTTTCTCCGTCGGTGGTATGATTGGCTCCTTTTCCGTTGGACTCTTTGTCAACCGCTTTGGCAGGTATTGACCAGAAACTGGGCGAGAAAGTGGGCTGTGCTGGTTGCATTGAAAACAATATAGAGAGTTAGGGCAGGGAGGTTGATTGACTGATGGTGCATTTGAGAGAACACTTCAAATTTGAATCAAGGGAAACCTAGTCCAACTGGCCCTGAGTATGACTACTCTTTCTTGGAGCCCAATTACTGTACATAGCTTCTACCAACCTCGGTATAGTAGAAGTGAATGACTGGCCTTTTCAGTTCAACTTAGGCTAGTCTATGGCAATTGTGAATAATGGCCAAATAACTGAATTGAATTCTTCTTTTTTTATGTTGAGACAGAGTCTTACTTTGTTGCCCACGATAGACTACAGGCACCCACCACCACAATGCCCAGCTCATTTTTCTATTTTCAGTAGAGATGGAGGTCTTACTCTTGCTCAGACTGGTCTCGAACTCCTGATGAGTTAAACGGATCCTCTGACCTTGGTTTCCTACTAAGATAGGCTTGAGCCACTGTACCCAGCCTTATTATTATTAGTATTTTTTTTTGGCAGTTTTTGGCTGGGGCTGGGTTTGAACCACCAACTGTGGCATATGGGGCCGGCACCCTACTCCTTTGAGCTACAGGTGCCGCCCCCCCTTTTTTTTTCCGAGACACTGTCTCTGTCACCTGGGTCAGAGTGCAATAGAGTCATCATAGCTCACTACAACCTCAAATTTCTGGGCTGAGGCAATCTTCCCTCACTTGGCCTCCCAAAGTGCTAGGATTACAGGCATGAGCTGCCACGCCCAGCCTTGAATTGAATTCTTTTCCCCAAAAAAGAAAACTGGATTTTCTCATTCTATACTAGCTTATTAATATATTTTGGAGGATAGAATATCACTTTCAGTAATGACAGATGAAGAAACCATTTAGTTTGCCAATTAGATGTTGTAGAAATGTAAAAGGAATTCAATTTAAAAATTAATAAGGCAACCTATTTTATTTCATAATACTTAAATTATTATTGTTATTTATTTATTTATTTATTTGACAGAGTCTCACTCTGTCACCCTCAGTAGAGCGCTGTGGCATCATAGCTCACAGCAACCTCAAACTCTTGGGCTCAAGCGATTCTCTTGCCTCAGCCTCCCAAGTAGCTCGGACTATAGGAGCCTGCCACAATGCCCAGCTATTTTTTGTTGTTGTTGCAGTTGTCACTGTTTAGCTGGCCCAGGCTGCATTTGAACCTACCAGTCTTGGTGCATGTGCCCAGCGCTGTAACCACGGTGGTATGGGCACCGAGCCTATTATTATTTTTTAAAGAGACAAAGGTCTTTTTATGTTCTTGAACTCAATGATCCTCCCAACTAGAAATGTTCTGATAATAGAAAGTGAAAAAGAAAAGTTACACCAAAAGAGGAGAAGACAGGAGCCGAGAAGAGCAGAATAATGAAGAAAGAAAAGGATACAGTCAGCTCTTATCACTTCACTAACCTCAGTTTGTGTTTGATTAACCCTTACAGGCGCAACTCAATGCTTATTGTCAACCTGTTGGCCATTGCTGGTGGCTGCTTCATGGGGTTCTGTAAACTAGCTGAATCGTTTGAAATGCTGATCCTGGGCCGATTGATTATTGGCCTCTTCTGCGGACTCTGCACTGGTTTTGTCCCCATGTACATTGGAGAGATCTCTCCTACTGCCCTACGGGGTGCCTTTGGTACTCTTAATCAGCTGGGCATTGTCATCGGGATCCTGATAGCCCAGGTACTCTAGAACTTCTCATGCTTAATGAGTATTAGTTTCAGGGCCCATTAGGAGTTAACATGGGTAGAGCATTATTCAATCACATGTAAAAGTTTCAGATGTTGTTACTATAGCTCACAGATAAAGCAGCGGACAGGATAGAGAAAGGAAAAGAAGCACAATCTGTTTATCTTTTCCTGTAGTAAAAAAAGGGATGATTTTCGTTAACTTTTTTTTTTAAATGAACTTGTGGCCTATGGAGTGTGGGTTTTAATACCATTATCTTTGTCTGGTCCCTAGATCTTTGGTCTGGAAGCCATCTTGGGATCTGAAGAGTTATGGCCTGTGCTATTAGGCTTTACCATCATTCCAGCTGTCCTACAAAGTGTAGCCCTTCCATTTTGCCCTGAAAGTCCTAGATTCTTGCTCATTAATCGAAAGGAAGAAGAAAAGGCTAAGGAGAGTGAGTATCTTCATACTTCACTATAGGAATTTCAGGGTTGTGGTTTGTTTTGAGGATTGAGGGTATTGTATCTATTTTTTGTCATTCTCTTTCCCTGCCCCTCAGAGCCAAGTAGAGAGTTTTCCGATGACTCTTGAATCGAACTTTCAACCCCAAAGAACCAGGTAGAAGAAAAGTACAGGTGCAGATTGTTCACTGATCACCACATCTTGTGTGGTTTATTCCCAGCTTGCTTTCTTTTCTTTTCTTTCTTTTTTTTTTTTTTTAAGACAGTCTTACTTTGTCACCCTCGGCAGCAGAGTGCTATAGCATCCTAGCTCTCAGCAACCTCAAACTCTGGGACTTAAGTGATTCTCTTACCTCAGCCTCCCAGCTAGGTAGGACCACAGGTGCCCACCACAACACCCGGCTGTTTTTTTTGTTGCAGTTGTTGTTTAGCTTGCCCGGGCCGGGTTCGAACCCACCAGCCTTGGTGTATGCGGCCGGGGCCGAAACCACTGTGCTATGGGGCCCGGGCCATCTTCCCAGCTTCTTATAGGAAAAATGAATTTGGGGTGGCACATTACCTTTATCTTTTCCTCTTTGTTCTTTTCACCAGCTCTCCAGCAGTTGTGGGGTACCCAGGATGTGTCCCAGGACATGCAGGAGATGAAAGATGAGAGTGCCAGGATGGCACAAGAGAAGCGAGTCACAGTGCTGGAGCTCTTTAGAGCCCCCAACTACCGGCAGCCCATCATGATTTCCATTGTGCTGCAGCTCTCTCAGCAACTGTCTGGAATCAATGCTGTGAGTATCTACTTTGGGGTCATGGGCATCCCATAGTATTTCACGTAATGCATTCACCAGAAGTGAGTGGCATTCGTTATGCTCACCTTATATATACGGAGTCCAAAGTCCCTCAAATCGCTTGGCACATAGCAGCCACTCAGAAAATATTAATTATATAAGTTTTTCTTTTCTTCTTTTTTTTTGAAACAGTCTCAACTTTGCTGCCCTTGGTAGAGTGCTCATAGCAACCTCAAACTCTTGGGCTCAAGCCTCCCAAGTGGCTGGGACTACAGGTGCCCGCCACAGCGCCCAGCTATTTTTTTAGACACAGGGTCTCGTTCTGGCTCAGGCTGGTCTGGAACCTGTGAGCTCAGGCAATCCACCTGCCTCAGCCTCCCAGAGTGCTGGGATTATAGGTGCTGCCACCATGCCTGGCATTGTTTTTCTTTTCTTTCTTTTTTTTTTTTTTTTTTTGCAGTTTTTGGCCAGGGCTGGGTTTGAACCCGCTACCTCTGGCATATGGGCCAGCGCCCTACTCCCTTGAACCATAGGCGCCACCCTGTTTTTCTTTTCTTAAAATTATAGCTATAGTACATATTTTACTAAGAAAATTAAAAAGAGAATGAAAGGAACAATTTAAATCACCCTTAGTCTTAGAATTTACGTATGTTAACATTTGTTCTCATATTTTCATTAGTTCTTTTTTTAACCACTCTTTTATTTTCAGTCCTTTTAAACTCTAATCTTATATGCTCTCATCAATGATAATGTAGGCCATACAGCCTAAGTCTTACATTTTATGTGCCTTGACTTTTCCCCAGGACTTTACAGTCTAAAATTAGTTTAAAGGCCGAGCACACTGACTTCATGCCTGTAATTCCAGCCCTTGGAAGGCTGAGGCAGGTAGATTGTGTGATTTCACAAGTTCAAGACCAGCCTGAGTCAGAGTGAGACCTCGTCTCTAAAAAATAGCTGGGCATTGTGGCAGGTGCCTATAGTCCCAGCTACTTGGGATCTTGAAGCAAGAGAATTGCTTAAGTCCAGGAGTTTGAGGTTGCTGTGAGCTATGATGGCACAGCACTCTACCAAGAATGACAAAGTGACACTCTGTCTCAAAAAAGAAAAAAATAAAATGAGTTTAAGACCCTGGGGAATAAATATTAAATAAATTCAAGAGGTTTGGAGGGACAGTGGCTTACCCAGACTAAATGGTTATAGCTGGAATACTGAGTACGATGGTTTAAAATGGTTGGCAAATGGGTGGGCGCGATGACTCATGCCTGTAATCTTAGCACTCTGGGAGGCCAAGGCAGGTGGATTGCCTGAGCTCATGGGTTTGAGACCACCCTGAGGAAAAGTGAGATCCTGTCTCTAAGAACGTGGACAGTAGTTCTAGTTAACTGGGAGGCTGAGGCAAATGGATCATTTGAAGGCTAGCCATGTTGTGGTAGACACCTGTAGTCCCAGCTACTTGGGAGGCTGAGGCAAGAGAATCACTTAAGCCCAAGAGTTGGAGATTGCTGTGAGCTGTGACATCATGGCACTCTACTGAGAGCAACATAATAGGACTCTGTCTCAAAAAAAATTTTTTTGTAAGTTAATAAATTAAATAAATAAAATAAAAATTAAAAAATAAGGCTGGATAGTGGTGGCTCACCCCTGTAATCCTAAGACCTTGGAAGGCTAAGGCAGATGGATTGCCTGAGCTCACAGGTTTAAGACCCAACTGAGCCAGAGCAACCTGGTCTTTAAAAATCGCCAGGAGTTGTGATGGGCACCTATAGTCCCAGCTACTTATTAGGCTGAGGCAAGAGAATCACTTAAGTCCAAGAGTTTGAGGTTGCTATGAGCTGTGACAGGACAGCACTCTATTGAAGGCTACAAAATGAAATTTTTGTGTGTCCCCCCCCAAAATAAATACATAAATAAATAAGGTGGGTGCCCAAATGTAAGATAACCCTTGTATAAGTGTGGGTTGTGGGAAGAAAAGATAGTTGTGTACCTTCTATTCATGTGTATAAAATATTTGGTCTTGAAGAGCACCCTGACCCACCCCTTTAAATACTGAAGCATCCCCTTAGGGTTTTCCATTAGTCTTTGATCTATGTGATTAAATCATTTGTAACAAAAGATTTTGGGAAACATGCTTGATGCTCAAAATTGTTAAGTTTGGCCCTTGGCCTTTTCTCCTGCCTAATTCACCAGGATATTTGTATTTATGTAGTAGTTCTTTTCATGAGGAGCTACAGGTTATTTTGTGTGTAGTGGCACACCCTTATAGTCCCAGCTACTCCCAGAGCTGACTGAAGTAGGAGGGTCACTTGAGGCCAGGAGTTTGGGTGCAGCCTGGGGGACATAGTGAAGACCTTGTCTCTGAACAAAAGAGGAATGGAAGACTCAGAGGAAAGATATAATAGGTTAACAAAGCCTCCTAGGTGATTTTGATGGATACCAGTCTCAAATTTCCTCATTAGAAAATGATAGTGTAGGTCATATGTTAAATTATCGGAATAAAATGTGCTCCCAATGGGCGGTGCCCAAGCTCAGTGGTTAGGGCGCCAACCATATACACAGGGGCTGGCGGGTTCGAACCTGGCCCAGGCCTGCTAAAACAACAGTGATAACTGCAACAACAACAACAACAACAAAAAATAGCTGGGCGTTGTGGCAGGCACCTGTAGTCCCAGCTACTTGGGAGGCAAGAGAATCGCTTAAGCCCAAGAGTCTGAGGTTGCTATGAGCTGCGATGCCATGGCACTCCACCTAGGGCAACAGCTTAGACTCTGTCTTAAAAAAAAGTGCTTCCATGATTTGCCAGAGCAGCAGGGGTGGGATTGTAGTGAGGCAGTTGAGGCACCAGGAGCAAGTGCAGCCCTCAGACAAGCCCTGAGGACACACCTGAGGTGCCTCCATTGCTACCTCAGTACAGTTGTACTGTACATCATCCAGGCTGAACAAAAACAAGAACCCATTCCTACCAAAAACAGAAAAATTTGTGGGGGGTTGTGGGTACCTATAGTCCCAGCTACTTGGGAGGCTGAGGTAGGAGGATCCCTTGAACCCAGGATTTTGAGGTTGCTGTGAGCTAGACAATAGATTTAGACCCTGTCTCAAAAAGAAAAAGAAAAAAAGTGATGCATGCAGGATCAGAAAAAGAACCCCACAGAAACCACTTGTGACAGATGAGCACTCTGCAGGACAGACTCTTTCCACCTCAGGAAATGGTGTATACATTCATTATTATTGACTAAGACGGTTCCCAATTTAGTCTATAAGCAGATTTTGCCCTGAACATGATACAACCCAGAGCTGGCTGCAGCAGAATTATGGAGGGCAGATTACAGGATCAATTGAATCAAAAATCTCTCCTACACGGCTCGGCTCCTGTGGCTCAAGCAGCTAAGGCTCCAACCACATACACCTAAGCTGGTGGGTTCGAATCCAGCCTGAGCCCACCAAACAACATTGATGGCTGCAACCAAAAGATAGTTGGGCATTGTTGTGGGCGCCTGTAGTCCCACCTACTTGGGAGGCAGAGACAGGAGAATCGCTTGAGCCCAGGAGTTGGAGGTTGCTGTGATCTGTGACACACAGCACTCTACCCAGGGTGACAGCTTGAGGCTCTGTATCAAAAAAAATGTCTCGTATAGGCTGGGTATGTTGGCTCACACCTGTAACCCTAACACTCTGGGAGGCCAAGGCTGGTCAGAAGTTCATGAGCAAGAGTGAGACCCTGTCTCTACTAAAAATAGAAAAACTGGCCTGGCCTGGCATTGTGATGGGTGGTTGTAGTCCCCACTACTTAGGGGGAAGCAAGGGGATCACCTGAGTCCAAGAGTTTGAGGTTGCTGTGAGCTAGACTGACGCCATGGTACTCTACTCAAGGGCACAGAATCTGTCTCAAAAAAAAAAAAAAAAAAAAAAAGGAAAAGAAGGTTCCTATAAGGGGCCTGGAAAACAAACTGGGCACAGTTGTACTCACACTTGTAATCCTAGGATACTGGAAGGCTAAGACAAAAGGATCACTTGAGCTGAAGAGCTCAGGAGTTCAAGACCCAGCCTGAACAAAAACAAGAGCCCATTTCTACCAAAAACAGAAAAATTTGCGGGGGGTTGTGGGTACCTGTAGTCCCAGCTACTTGGGAGGCTGAGGTAGGAGGATCACTTGAACTTAGATTTTGAAGTTGCTGTAAGCTAAGCAATGGATTTAGACCCTGTCTCAAAAGGAAAAAAAAAAAAAAAAAAAAAAGTGATGCACAGCAGGTATAGAAATCACTTTGCCAACCCAGTTTTGAATAAATAGTGTTTTCTAATTTCCCTTAATGGCGGATAGGTAAGATGTTGGATAGGGTTTAGCAAGGAGACTAAATGGCTTTGAAGTGAAATGATACAGGGGTTAGCTTGTTAAACTTGATGGTACCAGATAGCAAAGTAATTTACCATAAGAAGTTTGCCCGAGGCCAGGAGTGGTGGCCATTTGGTGGCTCATGCCTGTAATACTAGCACTCAAAGAGGCCAGGTCGGATTGCTTGAGCTCAGGAGTTGCCAGACCAGCCTGAACAAGAATCTGTACTTTAAAAATAGAAAACTAGCCGGGTGTGTGATGGGTGCCTGTAGTCCCAAGTACTCAGGAGGCTGAGGCAAGAGGATTGCTCAAGCCCAAGAGTTTAAGGTTGCTGTTAGCTAAGGTGCCACAGCACTCTATCTATGGAGACAGAGCAGGCTCTATCTCAAAAAAAAATAGGTTTGCCTGAGATGTGTAGATGTTTTGATAAGGAAGAGAATTGGCATACCTATACGTGGCTGACTTTTTTTTTTTTTTTTTTTTTGAGGTGGAGTCTCACTATGTTGCACTCCGTAGAGTGCTGTTATATCACTGCTCACAGCAACCTCAAGCTCTTGGGCTTGAGCGATTCTCTTGCCTCAGCCTCCCAAGTAGCTAGAACTACAGGCACCCGCCACAACACTCAGCTGTTTTTGTTGTTGCAATTGTTGTTTTATCTGGCCCTTGCCGGGTTCAAACCCACCAGCTTCGGTGCATGTGGCTGGCGCCCTAAACACTGTGCTGTGGGCACTGAGCCACGTGGCTGATTTTTAACTCATCAGATGTCCCACAAGCTTCATGTCATAAAATATTACTGGGATTTTTTTTAATAGTTTTAATTCACTCTTGAGCATCAGTTTTCAATGAGAATGATTGTATAATTCTCTGTTTCAAAAGTACAGCTGTAATCTTAGAAAGTATCGATATACGTAGTTTCTATCTTGGGTACTAGAAATTTGAAGACTTGTTTCTTGAGAAGGTAAATCTCAATTAGAGTTACGTATTCATCAAAAACTGATAATGTTGCTGTGGAGGCAGATATTCTGGATGAGATAAACTGAACCTGGGTGATTTAGATAATGTTATCTTGTTACCTTGAGGTCTGAGTCTTTTTCATTTTTTATTTTTTGAGACAGAGTCTCCCTTTGTCACCCTTGGTAGAGTGCTGTGCCATCTTAGCTCACAGCAACCTCAGACTCTTGGGCTCAAGCAATTCTCTTGCCCCAGCCTCCCAGGTAACTGGGACTACAGGCGCCCACCACAGTGCCCAGCTATTTTTTAGAGACGGGGTCTTGCTCTTGCTCAGTTTGATCTCAGTCAAACCTGTGAGTTCAGGCAAACTCCCCCCCTCCCCTCCCCCAGCCTCCCAAGTGCTGGGATTATAGGCATGATGTTAAGTCTGGCGTTAAGTCTGTTTTTTTTTTTTTAAGAGACAGAAGTTAACCTCTCACTCAGGCTGGAGACTGGCACCATAATAGCTTACTGCAATCTTGAACTCCTGGGCTCAAGTGATTCTGCCCTCTCAGCCTCCCAAGTAGCTGGGACTACAAGCATGAAAACCACACCCAGACAATTTTTTTTTTTTTTTTTTTTTTGAGACAGAGTCTAAATTTGTCACCCTTGGTGGAGTGGTGGTAGAGTCATTGCACCCAGCCCACCTCCTAAGACTTGTAAATTTATTTTTTGTAGTTTAACTGGTATTCACAGTTGTGTCAAATTGTGTCTTTTATTTCGTATCAGGTGTTCTATTACTCAACAGGAATCTTCAGGGATGCGGGTGTTCAGGAGCCAATCTATGCCACCATTGGTGCGGGTGTGGTTAACACTGTCTTCACTGTAGTTTCTGTAAGTTGAATGGTTTGATAGTTTGGGGAGGAGGACAGAAAAGAATTCTTATTACAGATGTTCAAAGATGGATAGCTCCTTCTTTAGTCTCTCTATCATTATTTAAGACTTTTCTGTTACTTAATTCCTCTTCGGGAAAAAGATACATTGAATAGTGGGTGTAAGTCACTTTAAGCAAATATGGAATGGGTGGGAAGGGGGAATGTATAGAAGAGCTTATACAGGATGCTTTCCACTTTGAATTGAAGAAGAGGAGGTCTGACCATAACAAGTACCCTACTATGGGTAAGGAAGATTTCAGGTAGCTTATGCAGTGTTTTCATGGGCTGGAAAATAGAAGTTTCATGTTATATTCTTTTTCTTTTAGCTATTCCTGGTGGAAAAGGCAGGAAGAAGGACTCTACATATGATAGGCCTTGGAGGGATGGCTTTTTGTTGCATACTCATGACTATTTCTTTGTTATTAAAGGTGAGTGGTCCTTGAGTAAAGGAAAGAAGAAAAGAGAGGTTAGAGTTGACTCTGTGTGACAGAGCAGGTGGACTGTCGAGTTTGGAGATCATCAATAAAGTCAAACTCACACACACAAAAAATAATAATAATAAAATAAAGTCAAACTCAGAAGCACCAAGATGCCAGGGCTTTCTTAAGAAAGGTTTATTGGCTGGCCCTGTGGCTCCTGTAATCCTAGCATTCCGGGAAGCCAAGGCTAGATTACTTGAGCTCAGGAGTTCAAGACCAGCCTAGCTGTAAGTTGTGGCAGGTTCCTGTAGTCCCAGCTACTTGGGAGGATAAATCTAGAGGTTCCCTGAACCCAGGAGTTTAAGGTTGCTATGAGCTAGGCTGACCATGCACACTAACCTGGGCAACAGAGTTAGACTCTGTGTCATAAAAAAAAGGGGGAGGGGGGCGGCTCCTGTGCCTCAAAGGAGAAGACGCTGGCCCCATATACCGGAGGTGGCAGGTTCAAACCCGGCCCTGGCCAAAAACTACAAAAAAAAAAAGAAAAGTTTATGATCAGAAGCAGATAAACTATCACATTCCTTATATTTACATAACATTATAGCTTATAAAATAATTTATCTAATATAATTCTTAGAATATTGAGGTTATCCCATTTTATAGATGATGAAGTGGTCTCAGTGCAAAATGACATATGTGAGATGACATAGCTAGGATTTAAAAGACCAAAGTTTTTAATCAAGGCTAGTAACTTCAGAGTACCACAGGGCCAAGTGTGCTTGCTGTTTGTTCAGCGCTCATCTAGGAGGTGGATCCTAGGTCATACTGTCCTCAATGTTAACTTTCCTCTGTTCCTTCCTCTTATAGGAAAACTACGGGTGGATGAGCTTTGTCTGTATTGGGGCTATCTTGGTCTTTGTAGCTTTCTTTGAAATTGGGCCAGGCCCTATCCCCTGGTTTATTGTGGCCGAACTCTTCAGCCAGGGACCCCGCCCAGCTGCAATGGCGGTGGCTGGCTGTTCCAACTGGACCTCCAACTTTTTAGTTGGATTGCTCTTCCCGTCTGCTGCAGTAAGTATGCTCAACTTATCTTACAACTGGCCCACTTAACCTAGCATGTTTAAAATACACTTTAAGGGCTAGGCATGATGGCTCACACCTGTAATTCTAGCACTCTGAGAGGCCGAGGCGGGTAGATTGCCCGAGCTCATGAGTTTGAGACCAGCCTGAGCAAGAGCGAGACCTTGTCTCAAAAAATAGCCAGGCATTGTGGTGGGCACGTATAGTCCTAGCTACTTGGGAGGCTGAGGCAAGAGAACCACTTAAGCCCAGGAGTTTGAGGTTGTTGTGAGCTGTGATGCTACAGCACTCTACTGAGTGTGACAAAGTGAGACTCTGTCTCAGAAAAAATAATAAAATAAAATGCACCTTAATAATACCGTAGTTCCCCCTTGTCTACAGTTTTAGTTACCCGTGGTCCAGAAATACTAAATGGAAAATTCCAGAATTAAGCAATGCATAAGTGCTAAATTATGCACTGTTCTGAGTAGCCTGATGAAATCTCTTTAATCTAGCCTGAGATTTGAATTATCCTTTTCTCCAGCAAATCCACACTATCTGCAATCCCCAACTCATCAGTCACTTTATTTATTTATTTATTTATCTTTGTGTAGAAACAGAGTCTCACATTTTCCCCCTTGGTAGAGTGCTGTGACATCACACAGCTCACAGCAACCGCCAACTCCTGGGCTTAGGCGATTCTCTTGCCTGAGCCTCCCAAGTAGCTGGGACTATAGACACCCGCCACAACGCCTGGGTGTTTTTTTGTTGCAGTTTGGAGGAGGACATGTTTCAACCCGCACCCTCAGTGTACGGGACCGGTGCCCTGTCCACTGAGCCACAGGCCCTGGTCAGTCACCTTAGTAGCCATCTTGGTTCTTAGACCCTCTTGTCATAGTATTGTAGTGCTTGCATCCAGGTCACCCTTATTTTACTTCATAATGGCCCCAAACCACAAGAGTGGGGATATTGGCAATTCAGATATGCCAAAGAAGCTATAAAGGGCTTCTTTAAGTGAAAAAGTGAAAATTCTCGATTTAATAAGGAAAGAAAAACAACCAGAGCTGAGGTTGCTAGGATCTATCTAAATCATCTGTCCATAAAATTGTAAGGAAGAAAAAATTTGGGCTAGTTTGCTTTCACCCATCAAACTGCAAAAGTAATGGCCATGTTATATGATAGATGCTTAGTGAAGATGGAAAAGCCATTAAAGCTATCCCTGGAAGACAGGAACAGAAACATTCCAGTTGACAAAAACAGGCTTTGGTGCTATCCACATCCCAGGCATCCATTGGGAGTTTTGGGACATATCCCCCAGGATAAGGCAGATCAAGTCCATGAAGAATGTCATTCCAAGACCAGAGGTAGATGCTTGAAGTCTTGGACAGTATTGAACCCTGCATGTACTTTTTTCTTGTAAATATATACCTCTGATAAAGTTAATTTATGCTGAGCATGGTGGCTCACACCTGTAATCCTAACATTCTGGGAGACTGAGGTGGGTGGATTCTTGAGCTCAGGATTTTGAGACCAATCTGAACATGATCAAGATCCTGTCTCTACTAAAAAACTAGTCAGGTGTCATGGCCAATGCATGGAGTCCCAGCTAGTTGAGAGGCTGAGGCTGGAGAATCTCATGAGCTCCCAAGAGTTTGAGGTGCTCTGAGCTATGATGCCACAGCACTCTACCCAGGGAGACTGATTGAAACTGTCTCAAAAAATAAATAAATAAAGAGGCCAGGCATGGTGGCTCACACCTGTACTCCCAGTACTCTGGGACACCGAAGTGGGTGCTTTGCCTGAGCTCTTAGGTTTGAGACCAGTCTGAGGCAGAGTGAGACCTTGTCTCTAAAAATAGCTGGGCGTTGTTTCAGGCACCTGTCAGGTGCCTGTAATCCCAGCTACTTGGGAGTCTTGAGACAAGAGAATCACTTGAGCCCAAGAGTTTGAGGCTGCCGTGAGCTATGACGCTAGAGCACTCTAATGGAGGTGACAAAGTGAGACTCTGTCTCCAATGAATAAATAAATAATAGGGTGGTGCCTGTGGCTCAAAGGGGTAGGGCACCAGCCCCATATGCTGGAGGTGGCGGGTTCAAATCCAGCCCCGGCCAAAAACTGCAAATAAATAAATAAATAAATAAACAAACAAAGTTTAATTTATATTAGGCACAGTAAGAGATTAAAATGGAACAGTTAGTTATACTGTAATAAAAGTTATGTGGATGTGTTATCTCTCCCCCACTCAAAATACTTTATTATATTATATTCATGCTTTTTCTTGTGATCTGTCAATCTGATAACCAGGATAGCTACCAAGCAACTGGCAGGTGGGTAGCATACACAGCATCAATACACTGAACAAAGGGAGTATGTTCCAGGCTAGGTGGTGCAAGATTTTTGTTATGTTACTCATAGTGGTGTGCAATTTATACACGCAGTTTGGGAGGCTGAGGAAGGTGGATTGCCTGAACTCAGGAGTTTGAGATCAGCTTGAGCAAGGGTGAGACCCCATCTCTTAAAAAAATGAAAAATAGCTGGGCGTTGTGGGTGCCCATAGTCCCAGCTACTTGGGAGGCTGAGGCAAGAGAATCGCTTGAGCCCAAGAGTTTGAGGTTGCTTTAATCTATGATGTCACAGCACTCTATCAAGGGTGACAAAGTGAGACTCTGTCTCAAAAAAACCCCAAAAGTTATGAATTGTTTAATTCTGGAATTTTCCTTTAATATTTTTTGACCACAGGTAACTGAAACCGCAGACTGTGAAACCACAGACAAGGGGGAGACTATGTTTATAGTTAGTGACACATAATGAAGAATCGATTAGATATCAAGGGCTTTAAGCCAGATTTTCTCCCTTACTTTCAATGATTGGTTGTTTGTCAATTACCGGATTTTTATATTAACTTTGCTTTTTTCTTTCCTTTCACTAGTCTTATTTAGGAGCCTACGTTTTTATTATCTTCTCCGCCTTCCTCATTATCTTCTTGATCTTCACCTTCTTCAAAGTCCCTGAGACCCGTGGCAGGACTTTTGAGGATATTACACGGGCCTTTGAAGGGCAAGCTGGAGATAGATCTGGGAAAGGCTCCAACATGGAAATGAACAGCATGCAGCCTTTTAAGCAGTCTACTACCCCTGTCTAAGTCATGCCTCCTTCCACCTCCCTCCCAACATGGAAAAGCAACCTCTCCCTGTTTGAGGGAGAGACCTCATCAGGATGAACCCAGGACTGCTTTGGAATGCTGCTACTTGATTCCTTTCTCATCCCACACACTTCATGAGCACTCAGATGAACACTCCATGAGCGCCCCAGATGCTGGGGTTAGTTGGATTCTCAATGGCTTTTTAAATATTTCATTTCTTAGACATTCTCTCCTGTTTAGGAGAGACCAAGTGAACCTACCTTCATTTCAGGAGGTATTGGCCACTTGGCATATGACAACTTTGCCAGCTTTTCCTCCCTTAGGTTCTAATATTGCCCCACTAGGGCATACAGGGGAGGAAGAGTAAGCTGCAATTCCCCCAACCTCAGACTTACCAGGAAGGAGATGTACATAAGAGTGGAAGGCAGAGGGGGATCAAATAAGAGCACCTTCCTCACTTCTGTACAGCTCACACGCAAGTTAACTTGAGTTTTATTTATTTTACCTTCTGGTTTGATTACATAAATATTTATTTTTTTAAGTGTAAAGTAATTTTACCAAATAATGAAAACGTTAGGAAATTGAGGTTAGAGGGAGGTGTTGAAAGAGAGGTATAGAGGAGAAGATTTGATGCTAGAGAGGGTAAGATACATTCAGAAAGGAAGAATTTAGGGGAAAATGTTGGTCGCTATTGGAGGGTATGTGAAGTGGTGCCTGAGGTTTGTGTGTTGCCCCTTAATAATTTCTGTCCTTCAAATAGAAACTCTTTTAAGTTTGATTTCTCAAGTCCATGTGCCTATATATATATATATATATAAAAAGCTACTGATTTTCTTTGGAATTTTTTTCTTTTAAAATTATAGTTTATCTGTAGTATTACGTGAAATCTAGGAGTAACTAAGATGGGCATTGTAGTTACTGGCGGTGGATGAGTTTTAATTTTGGATAGAGTCCAGAAAAGGGAAAATTATTTCTAGAAAGCCTCCTCCCACTCACTGGACTAAACAGCTCCTTCCCCTTGTAGTGGGCTAATGTTTTTTAAGTAATCCCATCACCCATCTGGTGGGAGAGCCCTTCAAATGTTAAACCTAAAATAATTGGTTCCTGGGAGAGGTTCAATATTTCTCCATTTTGTTCTTTAGAAGATTTAGGTGTTAGTTTTTGTTTTATTTTAACCTATAGTTTAGGAATTCAGGGGTGAATGTCATAGCTAACTTGGAATTTGTAACCTCTGCTCTGGGAGAGGGTTTTTCCTGAACGATTATTATCTAGTTTAAGTACGTTCTTGCTTTAGGGTTGTGGCATGCTTGTTTGTGTTGCCATGTTACTGTGGTACTGTGTCACGTGCCCTTAGAGGACTGGAATCTTTCCAATAGACCACATGTGAGGTACAGTGAGTCAGTGTGCAGTGTAGCCCACACTTGAGAGTATGAATGTATGTGCACTGTCACTTTGCTCTGGGTGGAAGTAGTTTGTTGTAATTTGTTTGCTCTGTTCCTATAGCCTCCTTTTGAATAGAATTATTAAAACTCACCCCTCTCCATGTATTTAAATAACACTGCCTCTGCTGGGTGGTATTTACATCCAGAACTTCAGAATTCAGACTCAGCTCGCTTCCTTTCCCTGTTGGAAACTGGGGGAAGAACTTTGCAAATATTGAGGTTGAGAGTGGAGGGCTCAGCCTCACTCCAGATTCGGACCAGGGAAATAGGAAATATGAGATCAGAGCATTGGCCTCTTGGGGGACACAGGGAGGGGCTGTGGGAGAGTGGGAGGCATTCTTTCAAGGGGATAAGAAACAGGCTTCTAACTCTGGAGCCTTTGAAAGAGTTAGAGGAGACAGAGGGATTTACTCTTGCCACAGGTCATGGACACCTCTACAGTCATCTTTTTTATAAAAGGAGATGGGACCCTGATGACTCTCACCCTCTCTTCCCATTTTCATATGTCTTTGAGTTCCCTTTCCCCTCCTTGGTGCTTATATTTCAGACCCTTTAGACAAACCTTATCAGCAACAGTATTTTACTCCTCAGTTCTCACCATTCCCTCTGGTCGTTGAGCCTTTGGATAAAAACTCACATTCACAATGGACCGAGGTTTTGTTGGAAAAGGTGACTTTCCTCTAACTGCACCTCTACATTTGGCTCATCAAACGGTGGGTTGGCTGTAAGGCAGGGTGGAAGTTTTCCTATTTTCTCAGTGACCAGATTGTGAATGTTTCTGTATGAATTTTCTATTATTAATGTTACGGTGGTTCTGTTTAAAAATAAAAATTCTGGACATACATATGACATCATAGGTGCATTCTTTTCTTTTTTTTTTTTTTGAGACAGAGTCTCACTATGTCGCCCTCAGTGGAATGCTGTGACATCACAGCTCACAGCAACCTCCAACTCTTGGGCTTAAGTGATTCTCTTGCCTCAGCCTCCCAAGTAGCTGGGATACAGGCGCCCACCACAACACTTGGCTATTTTTTGGTTGTAGTTGTCATTGTTGTTCAGCAGGCCTGGGCTGGATTCCAACCTGCCAGCTTCGATGTATGTGGCTGGCCCCCTAACCCCCTAACCGCTGAGCTACAGGCGCAGAGCCTGTAACAAATCAACTTTAAATCCTGGTTTACTTAGTACCTGTTGTAACACTTGAGAAAGTTTCTTAGTGTCTCATACATAGAAAGTAACAATATGTGTTTATTATAAAGATTAAGTGGAAAAGCATTCATGCATTGCTTTTCTTTTTTTTTTTTTTCTTCTTTGCAGTTTTTGGCCAGGGCTGGGTTCGAACTCGCGACTTCCAGCATGTGGGACCTACGCCCTACCCTTTTGAGCCACAGGTGCCACCCCCATGCATTGCTTTTCATACTTAATAAATTACGTTGTTTTTCTCCCAGTGAGAATTAGCCATTTTCTTCTGTTTTTCTCCAGTATTCTTTTTGACTTCCTTCTTCCTCCAGTCTTTGCTCTCTAAAATTCATCCTATAGTACTGTGTGGGATCCATATGACGTACAGTCTTCTCTTGGTATACACGGAGGATTGGTTCCGGGATACCCCCCATACCAAAATCCAGGGATGCACACATCCACGTAAAATGGTATATTTGCAAATAATCTACACACATCTTCTTAAGGTAATGTAAATATTATGTGAAAAATTGTTATACTGGGCATCCATAGCACAGTGGTTAGGGTGCTGGCCACATGCACAGAGGCTGGCGGGTTTGAACCTGGCCCGGGCCAGCTAAACAACAATAACAACTGCAACAAAAATAAATAGCAGGGCGTTGTGGTGGGCCCTGTAGTCCCAGCTACTTGTGAGGGTGAGGCAAGAAAATCACTTAAGCCCAAGAGTTTGCGGTTTGTGTGAGCTGTGATGCCACGGCACTCTACCGAGGGTGATATAGTGACCCTCTGTCTCAAAAACAAACAAACAAAAAAATTGTTATACTATATTGGCTTTTGTTTGTGTTCTATTTTCAAAATATTTTTGGTCTGCAGTTGGTAGAATCTGCAGATACAGAAGGTGGACAGTATATTATTGTCCTATTTAAAATCCTTCAATAGCTTGCAATCAACTACAGAAAAAACTTAAGCCTCCTAGAGATCATACAACCTCTTCAGGACAAAGTTTCTGCTACCTTTTCTGTTTTGTTTACCGTTTATTTCTTAGCTCCTATGTAGATAAAACACCTCAGCCACTGCCACATTCATTCGTGCTTTAGTGCCTTCATTTATACGTTCTGACACCACGTTCATGTCCTAAAAATATTTGAATGGCTACCTTTATTTCTACTCAGCCCAGGCGTGAGCTCCAAAAAGGTATCCTCATTCTAAAAATGTTCCTTACACCATGGTACTCTGTGTGCCAGAAGGAGTAAAAGGATGAAATACCCCTGTCTGCCTAATGACTACATCATTTTCTTCATGATCAGTTGTCTTAGGTCTTTGTTCTACCTTCATTCTCCACATAACCAGAGTGATCTTTTTTCTTCTTTTGTTTAGATAGTCTCACTTTGTCACCTTCGGTATAGTGCCATAGCATCCCAGCTCACAGCAACCTCAAACTCCTGGGCTCAAGCAATTCTCTTTCCTCCGCCTCACCTACCTATAGCCTTCCAATTACATCTTACCACTTAAAACAATATCCAGACTCCTTTACCCTAGCAGATAAACCTGGTGATCATGAGCCCCAGTTTAAACTGCTTTTATTCATTCTCAAAACTTCCCTAACTGTAAGTTACAGTTACCCATCTAAAAGAGTTGCCTCTTCAACTTCATCTCTTGGTAATAACCCTCCTTGCTTGCTAAATCAAACCCTATTAGTCTTTCTAGTTCTCATGAAGTTCCTTATCACTTACCTAGTTCCTTTGTGCTTGTAATAATTCTGCCTCAAAGTTGTTTGTTCTTTTTTTTTTGAGACAGAGCCTCAAGCTGTCACCCTGGGTAGAGTACTGTTGCATCACAGCAACCTCAAACTCCTGGGCTCAAGCCAGTCTCTTGTCTCCGCCTCCCAAGTAGCTAGGACTACAGGCGCCTGCTACAATGCCCAGCTATTCTTTGGTTGTAGTTGTCATTGTTGTTTGGGCCTGGGCTGGATTTGAAACCTCCAGCTCAGGTGTATGTGGCTGGCGCATTAGCTGCTTGAGCCACAGGCGCTGAGCCTGTTCTTACTTTTTTTGTTGTTTTTAGACTGAGTCTCACTCAGTTGCCTCAGGCTAGAGTACCCTGGTGGCTTAGCTCACAACCACCTCAAACTTTCAGGCTCGAGAGATCCTTTTGCCTCAGCCTCCAGAGTAGCTGGAACTACAAGGGTCTACCACACAATGCCCAGCTAGTTTTTCTATTTTTAGTAGAGATGGGGTCTTGTTCTTGTTCAGGCTGGTCTCAATTCAACCAATCCACCCGCCTCAGCCTCCCAGAGTGCTAGGATTATAGGCCTGAGCCACCTCACCGAGCATGCCTCAGAGTTTTATTTTTGGTCTTAATACACAATCTCTGTGGACTATAAGCACGATAAAACCAAGTACTTTGTCTTGTTCGTGCCTAGAAAACTTCCTGACTTATAATTAATATTAAACGTATCTGTCTGTGGTCTCTCAGGAGACAGAAATCACACGTTGGTTTAAACAGGGAAAGTTTAATACAAAGAATATCAAAGGCTGGGCATGGTGGCTCATGCCTGCAATCCTAGCACTCTGGGAGGCCAAGGTGGGTGGATTGCTTCAGCTCAGGAGTTCAAGACCAGCCTGAGCAAAAGTGAGACTGATCTCTACTAAAAATAGAAAAATTAGGTGTAATGGTGGATGCCTGTAGTCCTAGGTACTCAGGAGGCTGAGGCAAGAGAATTGCTTAAGCCCAAAAGTTGGAGGTTACTGGCATAACTCACAGCAACTTCAAACTCTTTTCTTTTTTTATTAAATCATAGCTGTTTACATTAATGCAATCATGGGGTACAATGTGCTGATTTTATATACAATTTGAAATATTTTCATCAAACTGGTTAACATAGCCTTTCTTAGATATTGTGTTAAGACATTTATATTCTACACTTAGTAAATTTCACATGTACCCTTGTACACCGTAGGTGTGGTCCTACCAATTACCCTCCCTCCACTCATCCTCCCCCCTTGCCTCCCCTCCCTCTCTCCTTTCCCTTTCTTCTTGGGCTATAATTAAGTTATAGCTTTCATATGAAAGTTATAAATTGGTTTCATAGTAGGGCTGAGAACCTCAAACTCTTGGGCTCAAGTGATCCTCTTGCCTCAGCCTCCTGAATGGCTGGGAATAGAGGTGCTTACCACAATGCCCAGTTATTTTTAGAGGCTGGGTCTCACTCTTGTTCAGGCCAATCTTGAACTCCTGAACTCAAGAAATCCAACTTAGCCAGGTGTTGCAGTGGACGCCTGTAGTCCCAGCTACTTGGGAGGCTGAGGCAAGAGAATTGCTTAAGCCCAAGAGTTGGAGGTTGCTGTGAGCTGTAACGCTACAGCACTCTATCAAGGGTGACAAAGTGAGACTGTCTCAAAAAAAAAAAAAAAAAAAAAAAATCCACCCACCTTGGCCTCTCAGAGTGCTAGGATTGCAGGGGTGAGCAAGCCATCACACCCAGCCAGCTCCCTTTTTAAAAAAAAAGAATGTTTTTTTGCAGTTTTTGGCCAGGGCCAGGCTTAAACCCACCACCCCCAGTATATGGGTCGGGCACCCTACTCCTTGAGCCACAGGTGCTGCCCAGAATTTTTTTTTTTTTTTTTTTGTCTCCAATTCTTCACCCAACCCACCTCAGTCCCAATTCCAAGTTCTTTGTCAGATGATTTTCATAGTACCTTCTACTACAAGAGAGAGATAAACTTCAAGTTTAAGTATTTCCTCAGGAACAGTATCTAAACAAATTTTTAAAAATAACTTAAAAAATTTTTCAACCGCATGATTTGACTTGGCCAACAGAATGAGGAAGAAGTATAGCAGTGGATCGGTTTTGGCCCTAGGCTTTAAGAACTCTGGTTTATCCACTTGCCCTCTGACATACCTGCTTTGCCAGAGTTAAAAGCTCTCTTTAACTGTTGCAATTTTTGCCTGGCCTTCAAATAAACTAAGGCCTTTGGAGATACCTTAGTCCAAACCTCAGGGAGAAGCCTAGCTCTGTTATATCTGTAGCTTGAAGCAGAACCCAGCCCAGGCTGGATCTACTGACCCCCCAGCCCACTCATAGACAAATCCAATCAATACAGGCAGAAAGGGAGATTTATTTATTTTTTTTTCTTTTCTTTTTTTTTTTTGGCTGGGGCTGGGTTTGAACCCACCACCTCCAGTATATGGGGCCAGCACCCTACTCCTTGAGCCACAGAAGCTGCCCCTAGAAAGGGAGATTTATATGCCTTCTGTTTTACAGTATTAGGTAGGGAAAACATTTTTCAATCATCTCCATAATACATTTAGGTAAAAGAAACACAACCACATAAACTCTTTTTTTTTTTTAGACTTACTTTGTAGTCCCTGGTAGAGTGCTGTAGTGTCATAGCTCACAGCAACCTCAAACTCCTGGGCTTGAGCAATCCTCTTGCTTCAGTCTCCCAAGTAGCTGGGACTACAGATACCCACCACAAGGCCCAGCTACTTTTACAGACAAGAGTCTCACTTAGACTGGTCTTGAATTCCTGAGTTCTAACAATCCACCCACCTTGGCCTCCCAGAGTGCTAGGATTACAGGGGTGAGCCTCTCACCTGGCTGCAAAAGCACTCATGTCCTCCCAGCTTATAGCTCTCATTAGGGCTTCACCAATAGGGTTTGGAACCACAATAGATGAGACTCTTGTGACAAGAAGTCTCAGAAACATCATTTCCCACCTCCTGACTATTCTATATACCCATGTGCATATGGTTGTGGGTCTCCACCTGGGGAACAGGCCAAGGGACCTAGGCCTTCTCATCAGTTTTTATTTTTATTTATTTATTTATTTATTTATTCATTTTTGAGACAGAATCTCACTATGTCGCCCTCAGAAGAGTGCTGTGGTATCACAGCTCACAGCAAACTCCAACTCTTGGGCTTAAGTGATTCTCTTCCTTAGCCTCCCAAGTAGCTGGGACTACAGGTGCCCACCACAATGCCTGGCTATTTTTTGGTTGTAGTTGTCATTGTCATACACCCACTGGCTCCAGTGTATGTGCCTTGTGCCCTAGCCTCTGAGCAATAGGCAGCGAGCCATCAGTTTTTATTTTGATTAAATTGCAAGAACAAGAACATCACCCCAGGTAATGTTCTTGAATGACTGGAAGTCAAAATTCTTGAATCCCACCAAACTGGGTGAATAAGACAGATTTGTTTAAAGCCCTTCTACTGCTCACTGTTGAGTAAGCTGTAGGGCGTCTCATCAGTTTACCCAGCCTCTGAGAATGCTACTTTAAGATCTTTGTTTTGGCTCCATTAGTGTGTGCTTCATTCATTCTTCTTCTTTTTTTTTTTTTTTTGAGACAGAGTCTCTCTCTGTCACCCTCAGTAGAGTTCTGTAGTGTCACAGCTGACAGCAACATCAAACTGTTGGGCTCAAGCAATACTCTTGTCTCAGCCTCCTGCGTAGCTGGGATTACAGGCACCCACCACAACACCCGGCTATTTTTTGGTGCAGTTGTCATTGTTTAGTTGGCCTGGGCCGTATTCGAACCCACTGGCCTCAGTGTATCTGGCTGGCGCTGTAACCACTGTGCTACTGGGGCTGAGCCATTCATCTCATTTCTTAATAACTTGTTGAGAATTTGCATCCTGAGAATTTGACTCTTCCCATTCTCTTTTACCTTTGTTTTGCCCATACTCTTACAAATTCTTCCAAACTTCTTTGCTATTTGTTGCTTCAGCATAATTTTTCCCTTTGGAGTCAATTCAGGCTGGTAGCTCTAGGGTTAGGCTGGCTAGAATCCAATTTGGCCCAGTGTCAGGATTTGCCCCAATAAGTTCCTTTGGTAGAGCCCCAAAGGCTAGAGGCGATAGCACTGACTGGCCAAGATCCAAGCTTGGCCCAGGATCAGGATCCGCCCCAACAGTTTATTTTGTTTTCATTGTAACTTTTACCTGTTGGTTGAGACCCTGTGGTTAGAGGCTGTAGCTCAGACTGGATAAGATCCAAACTTGGCCCAGTGTCAGGATATGCCCCAACACTCTCCTGTATTTTCATTTTAGGTATTGCAGAGAGCAATAACAAGGGATTATATGTTTTGCTTGTTTCTTGTTACTTTGTATTGCCTTATGCATTCCTGGGAGTTTGATCCATCATTTCTAAATTCCACTGGTAACTTTTCACTTCTAGTAATTCATCCATTAGGGCTGGGATTCCATACCACATGGCTACTTCACCCTCTCATCCTTTTCCTCTTTTTTTGAGACAGAGTCTCACTTTGACGCCCCAGGTAGAGTGCCATGGTGTCATAGCTCCCAGAAACCTCAGACTCCTGGGCTCTAGTGATTTTCTTGCCACAGCCTTCCAAGTAGCTGGTACTACAGCACCCACCACCCAGCTATTTTTAGACATGGGTCTCACTCTAGCTCAGGCTGGTTTCCAACTCATGAGCTCAGGTGATCTCCCAGCTTCTGCCTCCCAGAGTGCTGGTATTAAAGGGGTGAGCCACCGTGCCCAGCACCTCATCCTTTCTTTTTTTTTATTTTATTTATTTTATTATTTTATTTTTATTTATTTTATTTTTTTATTAAATCATAGCTGTGTACATTGATATGATCATGGGGCATCATACACTAGCCTCATCCTTTCTTTGATAAAACCATGTTTCAGTGAGTCACACTCATGCAAGCAAATCTCTCTCTTTTTTTCTTTTTCTTTTTCTTTTCTTTTTTTTTTTTTTTTGCAGTTTTTTGCCGGGGGTGGGTTTGAACCTGCCCCACCTTCAGCATATGGGGCCGGTGCCCTACTCCGTTGAGCCACAGGTGCCGCCCTTTTTTTTTTTTTTTTTTTTTTTTTTTTGAGACAGAATCTCACTCTGTTGCCCTGAGTACAAATCCATAGTATCATAGCTCACAGCAACCTCAAACTCATGGGCTCAAGCAATTCTTTTTTTTTCTTGAGTCTCACTTGGTCATCGTTGGTGAGTACTGTGCCGTCTTAGCTCACAGCAACCTCAAACTCTTGAGTTCAACTGACTCTCTTGCTTCAGCCTCCCATGGGGCTGGGACTACAGGCCCCCACCACAATGTCCAGCCATTTTTCAGAGACAGGGTCTCACTTGGGCTCAGGCTGGTCTCGAACCTGTGACCTCAAGCAATCCACCTGTTTTGGCATCCCAGAGTGCTAGGATTACAGACCTGAGCCCCCATGCCCAGCTTTTTTTTTTTTTTTTTTTTTGAGACAGAGTCTCTATAAGTCAAACTAGAGTACAGTGGTATCATAGCTCACTGCACCCTCTAACTCCAAGCCTCAAGCAATTCTCTTGCCTCAGCTTCCCAAGTAGCTGGGACTATAAGTGCCTGCCACTATGCCTGGCTAATTTCTCTACTTTTTGTAAAGACATTCTTGCTCAGGGTAGTCTCAAACTCCTGACCTCAAGTGATCTTTCTTGTTTGACCTCCAGAGTACAGGTATTACAACGTGTGAGTCACCACACTCAGTCCTTTTGGGCATTGATTTGTGACAATATGCCCAGAAGCTCAGGTGAGCTTCCTGGGTTTTCATTGAGTCTTATTGATGAATGCTCATTTGGTTGAATTCCATTTTCAACCCCTAACCCCATCCTTCAGAGGTCAGGTTGTTAGCATGTAGTCCAAAAGGTCCAGCATATATAACAAAGATACTCCTAACTTTTGAGAAATTCCAAGAGTTTAGAGGTTAACTCCCACGAGCCAGAAGCAAAAGCTAGGCCTGTCATTGGGTGTGACCAAATTACTTGCTACCTATCAATAAGGTATATCCTTAGAAGAACAGATATCCCAAATGTACTACGTGCACAACTTTTGTTCCAACTGAGTGTTTTTTTCTTTCTTTTTAGAGACAAGAGTCTCATTTTGCCACTCTCGGTAGAGTGCCCTTGTGTCATAGTTCACAGCAACCTCAGATTCTTGTTCTCAAGTGATCCTCTTGCCTCAACCTCCCCAGTAGCTGAGTCTACAGGGGCCCACCACAATGCTTGGCTATTTTCAGAAATGAGGTCTTGCGTTGGCTCAGGCTAGTCTTTAACTCATGAGCTTAAGTGATCCACCCACCTCTGCCTCCCAGAGTGCTAGGATTACAGGCATAAACCACTGCACCTGGCTCTGCATTTCTTGGTTTCTTTTTGTTTGTTTGTTTGTTTGCATTTTTTTGGCCAGGACTTGGTTTGAACCCACCACCTCACGCATGGCCCTGCATTTTTCTTTTCTTTCTTTTTTTTTTGAGACAGAGCCTCAAGCTGTCACCCTGGGTAGAGTGCCATAGTATCACAGCTCACAGCAACCTCCAACTCCTGGGCTCAAGCGATTCTCTTGCCTCAGCCTCCCAAGTAGCTGGGACTATAGGTGCCCACCACAACACTGGCTATTTTTTGTTTGCTGCCGTCATTGTTGTTGGCGGGCCGGGGCTGGATTTGAACCCGCTAGCTCAGGTGTATGTGGCTGGTGCCTTAGCTGCTTGAGCCACAGGTGCCCCTCATTTTTATTTATTTTTTATTTTGAGACAGAGTCTCACTCTGTTGCCCAAACGAGATTGCCCTGTCATCATAGCTTACAGCAACCTCATCAAAGTGTTGGGTTCAAGCAATCGTCTTGCCTTAGCCTCCCCAGTAGCTGGGACTACAGGTGCCCACCATGACAACCTGTTAATTTTTCTATTTTTATTTAATTGCATTTATTTATTTATTTAATTTATTTATTTAGAGACAGAGTCTGACTATGTCGACTTCAGTAGAGTGCTGTGCCAGTACAGCTCACAGCAGCCTCAAACTTCTGGGCTTAAGCAATTCTCTTGCCTCAGCCTCCCAAGTAGCTCAGACTACATACAGGCACCCGCCACAACGCTATTTTTGTTGCTGTAGTTGTCATTGTTGTCCAGCAGGCCCAGGCCTGGTTTGAACCCATCCACCCCTGTGCATGTGGCCATCACTCCAACCATTGAGCTATGAGTGCCGAGCCAATTTTTCTATTTTTAGTAGAGACAGGGTCTGGCTCTTGCTCAGGCTGGTAATTCCTGAGTTCAAGCAACCCACCTGCCTTGGCCTCTACATGTGTGAGCTACCACACCCAACCTACTTTGTATTTTTTCTTCACTTTCCTCCCTTTCTGGTACTCTGTACTCCAACATAATCTTGTATTTTCCCTGCCCTTGCCCTAGAATCAGCCATTTCTCCAGGGATCCCTGCTTCCTTCTATTAAAGAGTGGTATTTAGGTCCAGTGTGGTGGCTCATGCCTATAATCCTAGCATTCTGGGAGGCTGAGGTGGGTTGACTGCCTGAACTCACAGGTTTGAGACCAGCCTGACCAAAATAAGACCTCCTCACTGCCCCCCACCCTCCCACCTCCATCTCTAAAAAGAGTCAGGCATTGTGGTGGGTGCCTATAGTCCCAGTTACTTGTGAGGCTAAGGCAAGAGAATCACTTGAGCCCAGAAGTTTGAGGTTCCTGTGAGCTATGATGCCGTGGACTCTACCAAGGATAACAAAGTGACGGTCTCAAAAAAAAAAGAAAAAAAAAAAAAATTAAGTAACATAAAAAATCCCTCTCCTCGGATTGTCATTTCTTGCTAGTATCTGAAATGTAATTTAATGCAAATATGACTTCCTAGTCATGAGTTACTACATATTTTTAACCATAAAATGTTTTTTTTTTTCTTTTGTTTTTGAGACAGAGTCTCAAGCTGTCATCCTGGGTAGAGTACTGTGGCATCACATCTCACAGCAACCTCAAACTCTTGGGCTTAAGTGATCCTCTTGCCTCAGCCTCCCAAGTTGCTGGGACTATAGGCACCCACCACAATGCCTGGCTATTTTTTTTTTTAATTTTTTAATTTTTTTATTTTAGCTTGCTCATTCGTTTGAAGTATTTTTTGTTGTTGTTGTTGTTCATTTTCTTTTCTTTTCTTTTTTTTTTTTTTTTTTAGATGTTCTTCCTCTGGCTATGCTCTGTCCCCTTTCCTTCCCAGTAGCTGGTATTATATGACACCCACCACAATGTGTGGCTGTTTTTGATGTTGTTATTAGAGATGGGGTCTTACTCTGGCTCATTGCTGTTGATACTGGTCTCGAACCTCTGAGCTCAGGCAATCCACCCGCCTCGGCCTCCCACAGTGATGGGACTACAGGCGTGTGCCACCACACCCGGCCTGCCTGGCTATTTTTTGGTTATAATTGTCATTGTTGTTTGGCAGGCCCAGGCTGGATTTGAACCCACCAGATCTGGTATATGTGGCTGGTGCCCTACCTGCTTAAACTACTTAAACTACTACTTAAACTACTACCTAAGTGATAAAAATTTTAAGGAGATGTGGATGTAAGAAAATAGGTGTATTCGGATTGGATTAAAGATGGCGGCTGAGTAACAGCTTCCCTGCAACTGGGCACGGCGAATCTGGGGAGACAAGACTCCAGGCATCTCTGGCCAGTGGGATCTGCCTATGGTCATCCCTTTGAGGGTACAGGGAGCCAGCAAGGGACTTCTGGACCCCAGGAGGAGGACAAAACAGTGGAAAACTGGCAAGTGGCTGCGTGTGTTCGATCCACGTAATCACGCAACCATGAGTACAAGCAGCAGTGAGACTGCAAACCGGAAAGGACTTACCTGTGAACTGTTTTGGTGTTCTTGGACTTGGCACTCAGTTGAGCTGCCTTGGGGAGAGCTTGAGCAGGAGTGTGGAGAATATTGGGCATTGCCTGGGGCCCCAGAATGAGCCACTGACCTGGGTGAAGTAAGCCATTGTGAAAGAACTGCTCCGGCGAGCTCCACCCTAAGGGTCCCAGAGCAAGGATCGGTTGGGACAAAGGAACCTAGTGACTGAGCAGCCTAAAGGCAGGGACTGAACTGCCTTACAGCCATAATCCTTAGGGGCAGAGTGAGGCAGTTTTGACACACTGGAGCCTTGGGCTGTTGCCCTGGGTAGAGTACCGTGACGTCACAGCTCATAGCAACCTCAAACTCCCGGGCTTGGGGCTGCCCAGACCTCCATAAGAGCTGTGCAGTGACCTCCAACAATTGACCCACACCCACCGGGCCTCTGCATTCCCTGACCAGGAACTGCGGGAGCCACGCAACCCTGCATCCTCCCTCCTGTGTACTCTCAGCCTCCATGCTAGCCCGTTCATCTGGCCAGAGACCCTGGTAGCTGCGTACCCTCTGGAGCCCTCCCTGCCTCTGCACAGAGCCCTTCTCCTGGCCAGAGACTGCTGGAGCCTTGGGTTCTCTGTGCCAAAGTCATTAAGCGCCAGGCACTCCCAGAACCATGCGCATCACCGCAGCCCTGTTGCTGGATCCGGGCATGTCACACACCAGAGCTGCTTCCACAACCAGAACTCCCTAGCTAGAGCAGCCCCACAGGAACTACACAGGGTCACTCCCTACAAACATCCAGCAACAATAGAGTGATCCCGCTGGGGTCTAATCCTGGAGGGACACCTCCCCAACTCTGAGTACGGCCAGAGGTGATGGTGAAGAACAATCAAGAGGTGAAATCAACAGAAAAACTCTGGCAATCCGAATAATCAGAGTAGATCAACTCCCCCAAGGATCAATGGGGCAGAAACAGCACAAGACCCCATGCACAAACAAATAGCTGAGATGTCAGAAATTGAATTCAGGATCTGGATAGCAAATAAGATCGAATTAGAATTCCAAAATTTATCTAAGAATTCAACGAATTCAAAGAGCAAATGACCAAACATTTTGACACATTGAGACAAGAAGTTGCGTCCCTCAAAGATCTCAGAAACACAGCAGAATCCCTCAGTAACAGAATGGAGCAAGCAGAAGAAAGGATTTCTGACATTGAACACAAAGCTTTCAAACACTCCACAGCCCTCAAAGAGGAAGAGAAATAGAGAGCAAAAACAGACCACTCTCTCAGAGAGCTCTGGGATAATTCGAAGAAAACCAATATTCGTCTTATAGGGATCCCCAAAAATGACGAAGTGGCTTCACAAGGCACAGAGTCTCTTCCCCATGAGATTATGAAAGAGTACTTTCTAGATATGCCAAGAGATTCCGAAATTCAGATAGCAG
>CAUYPK010075251.1:0-73917 GCA_963574355.1 Loris lydekkerianus
AGAACTATGATTTACTGAGGAAAGAAATTGCAGATGATGTAAACAATTGAAAAAACATATCATGCTCATGGATTGGCAGAAGTGCATCTTAGAATGGGTACAGGCGAAACTTACTAAATGCAGAATACAAATGCCTACATGCAGTAACTAAGAAAATGCCATAAAGGCTACGTTGAACAGTTTGATGAGAATATTTCAGATTGTATATGAAACCAGCACATTGTATCCCTTGATTGCACTAATGTACACAGCTATGATTTAATAATAAAAATAAATAAATTTTAAAAAATAGCCAAAAAAAAAAAAAACCATTATCATTTTCTCATATCTAGAAAAAATAATTCTGTGCTTCATTTTCAACCAGAGAAAAGCCCAAATAGCCAAAACAACCTTAAGCAAAAGGAAATATCTAGCTGGGTGTGGTGGCTCATGCCTGTAATCTCAGCACTGTGGGAGGCCAAGACAGGGAGGCCAAGACAGCTCCTTGCTTGAACTCAGGAGTTCAAGACCAGCCTGATCAAGAGTGAGACCACCATCTCTACCAAAAAAAAAAAAAAAACAACAACAACAGAAAAACTAGCCAGGTGCCGTTGTGGGCACCTATAACCCCAGCTACTTGGGAGGCTGAGGCAAGAGGATTGCTTGAGCCCAGGAGGCAGAGATTATTGTGAGCTATGATGCCATGACACTGTACCCAGGGTGACAGAGTGAGACACTGTCTTTTAAAAATGGGTGAGGAGACATATCTGTATTTTAAAAACGGGGAGGGGGCGACATATCTGAAGGCATCACTGTACCAAACTTAAGCCATATAGCTATACTATGAAGCTATAGCTATCAAAATAGCATGGGACTGGCACAAAAATAGAGACATAAATCAATGGAACAGAACAGAGAACTTAGATATAAACTCATCCATGCATTGCCATCTGGTCTTTGACAAAACATACAACATACACTAGGGAAAAGAATCCCTATTCAATAATGGTGCTGGGAAAACTGGATAGCCACATGTAGAAGATGAACAGGATCGACATCTCTCACCACTCACAAAAAATTATTTCAAGATGGATAACAGACTTAAATCTAAGATACAACATCATAGAATTCTAGAAAAAAAGTTTGAAAATCTCTTCTAGATTTTCCTAGCAAAAAATTTATGAAGATGACCCCAGTGGCAATCACAGCAACAACCAAAATAAATAAATGGGACCTAATTAAGTCCAAAAGCCAAGGAAACAATCAACAGAGCTAGTAGACAATTTAGAGAATGTGAGAAAATATTCACATGCTACACATTGGATAAAGGCCCAATATCCAGAATCTACAAAGAACTCTAGCAAATCAAGAAGAAAAAGTCAAACAACCCCACTAAAAACTAGGAAAAAGACATGAATAAAAACTTTTCAAAAGAAGATAGACTAATGGCTAATAAATGTGAGAAAATGCTCAACATCACTAATTGTCAGGGACATATAAATTTAAACCACAACAAAATATCACCTCAGAGAAAATGGTTTTCATCAAAAAAGTCCCAAAACGATAGATGCTGGTGGGGGATGTGGAGAGGAAGAACACTTATACATTGTTAGTGGGACTGCAAACTAATACAACCTCTATGGAAAATAGTATGGAAATTCCTCAAAGATCTAAAAGTAGACTTACCTTTTGATCAAGAAATTCCACTACTGGTTATTCACCCAAAGGAAAAAAATGTCATTTTATCAAAAAGTCACTTGCACTCAAGTGTTTATTGCAAAGATATGGATGGAATCAATCCAAGTCCCCATCAATTCATGAGTAAATTAATGAAATGAGGTATGTGCATACTATACCATGGAGTGCTACTCATCCATAAAAAAGAATTAATATTTTTTGCAACAATCTGAATGGAACTGGAGACCATTCTCCTAAGTGAAGTATCACAAGAAGGAAAACATAAGCATCTCAAGTACTCACTACTAAAATGGAACTAACTCACTCACCCAGTGTGTGGATGAAAGGGGAAGAGCAAATATCTACTCTTTTGTTCACAGGTCTTTAGATTAAGGAACTATACTTTAGGAGTTATACTAAAGGAACCACACTCAAAAAGTTCATGCACTTCTGGGCCTGAGTTGTGATAGCAAAATTCTAGCCTTTGAGATGATGCTTTAATGGGAATGAGACTTTTGGTGGCCTTGAAAGATGTAAATGTACTTTGCATGTGGGAGAGAGGAAGTCATTAGAGGATAAAGGTTGGACCCTTGCACCAGCCTCCAAGGTAGCCTCTAAATTATCCCTGCTTTCTGGTACTCATGTTTCTGTGAAGACCCTTCCCATACTGGATAGAGCTGACCTGTGCAACCAAAAGTATACATGGAAATGACAATGTGTGATCACGTGTGTGGTCCAATGTAACCCCAACTGAAATATTAACTGTAATACCATGGGGGAACTAAAATGATACAGCTAAGCTACTCCCAAGTTCCTGAGCCACAAAAACTGTGTGAGATAAATATTTGTTGTTTTCAGCCACTAAGTTTTTTTAAAAGTTATTTTTAAAGATGCTGTCTTACTCTGTTGCCCATATTGTCATGGTTATTCATAGGTGTTATCAATCCACTAAAGCCTGGGCTCAAACAGTCCTCTCACCGCAGCCTCCCAAGTGGCTGGGACTATAGGCATGCACTATTGCACCCAGCTCAGCCACTAAATTTTGGGGTAATTTACGCAAACATGTTTTTGGCTATATCAGTTGAATAAAGGTTCCATATCATCTATTAATAGTTCACTTCTAGACTAATACCAACTTAGGATTTGATTTTTGTTATAGTTTGAGTCATATACTTTGAAAGGCATTAGTAAAGACATTGAGAGCCCTGGTATATTATCAGGATGATGAAGACAGCAAACTATAACACAAGGAGCACTGGAAACAACTGATGGTGATTGACCTGGAATAGACTTAAGAATGATGTGGTATCTGTACATGTGTTTAAACCAGTGGTGCAAGATGTAATGGATATGTCCCACATATCCTGTGTTCCTTTTAAGGGGAGAAAAAGGGCAAAAGGCTAAAAGTTGTAGAATGGTAGATTTCAACTAAACATTTAAAGTATTTTTTAATGCTTCACATTCTCTAACAAATTACTACCACTAAAAATGGTGGTACAGAAGTATAGAAAAATCCTAGACTGGAATGTTGGATAAATTTTACAAAACAGTTGCAAAGCTTCTCTCCAATCTAATCTAACATATGTTTACCCAGTTATCTGCAATAAATAGCAAATTTATAGGGACTCTCTTATGTAAACCTTCAAAGTCTTGCAGAAGTGCCATCAGAGGTGACACAGCAGACTTTTTGCAGATATATGGAATCTAAGTGTTTTCCCAGTTACACCAGCATCTGGAAACAAAGCAGAAAGACAACTACAGAGGAAAATACCTCTCATTCTTCTTATTTGATCTAAAAATTAAAAACAAAAAGGCTTCTCTGAGATAGATGTATTTTCTGAAGCCAAGACTGAGATATATTTCCTTAAAAAGAAATGTGGAAAACAAGCCATAGTCTTTTTTTTTTCTTTTTCTTTCTCTCTGTCACCTGGGCTAGAGTGCCACGGCCTAGGTCACAGCAACCTTAAATTTCTAGACTCAAGCCTCTGTCCATCTCCTGAGTAGCTAGAACTACAGACATGTGCCACCACTCATAGTTAATTTTTCTATTTGTAGTAGGAACGGGGGTCTTGCTTTTGCTCAGGTTGGTCTCAAACTCCTGGGCTCAAGTGATTCCCCTGCCACGGCCTTCCAGAGTACTGGGATTACGAGCCACCACACTGAGCCAATGCCATAGTCTTTTACCTACTGTCTCTAAAGAAAATAATCTTTTCTCAATTTAACCATCTACAAATTGGGATTAATGTTTATATAGAACATATATGAATAATTACACAAATATTGATTTAAAGATAAAGAGCCTAATAATTGTGAAATATTTTTTAAATAGTTTCATTTTTCAAATTTATTAAGACATTAATCATTTTCAATAGGCTAATATATGCTAAAAATCTGACCTTAAGTCTGAAGTAAATTTTTTTTGACGTTATAGGCCCCAGTGTCCTGAGTTCTTCTTCCAGAGACTTATCATGCAAAAGTTCATTCTTAATTTGCTATCTTAAAAAAAAACATGTCCAAGAATTTTTCTTATCATTACCCATTCAAGCAAGCCCCCCAAGTTATTTTTATCACCCTTATTTTTGCTTTATATTACCAGTAAAGCTTAACTAGAAAAATATATATAAGGCAAAGTATACATAAACACATCAACATTCTAATGTGTATATTTTGCCTTCAAAATCTTAGTTACTATGCCAAGATTTTTAGAATGTAGTTCAAAGTTCTTGAGTCCTTTTCTTTATAACTGATGGAGAAGGTCTGGATTTTTTTTTTTTTTTTTTTTTTTTTATTTCTTATAAAGCATGTTCCTAGGCCATAGGCCCTTTCCCATCCTGGGATCCCACTGGGATTAATATTTATAAACTACAGATACTCAAAAAGCCAACAGCCAAGGATTTCCAAATGTATTCCTATGACTACATTTTCCTTGCAGTGGTAAACTAGGGTGATCCTAATTATCATTAAGTAGAACAGAAAACTCTCATTTTCAAGGTATACTGCAATTAGACTAAGTTTCTCTAAAAACTGAATAGATCTGGGCTCAGAATCTGGAAAATTTCTATTTCCAGTAGTGATAGGATTATTCACTTTTCATAGTGGATGGCTTTGTGTGACTCAATGTTAAATATTTAAAATACTGAAAAATTAATACATTCAGGTCCTTTTTAGAAAAGGTGAGGGCTTTTAATTCTAAAGCCAATGATAAACCATGTTTGAAGATTTAGTTTTAAGGACACTATAGTATAAACTAAGTAAAACACTGCAAGAATGTCTTTCAATGTAATTTTATGGCTATGTACTTATTTTTTATAATAGCAGCTAACCTTACATAATTTTAAGAGAGAATAAATTTTAAAATGTAAAATGAATGGATCTCTATTTTCTCCACTATCTCTACAACTTATACGTCAGTATCAAATTATCTCATTTTTATTGGCATACAGAACATTTGTAAAATCCAATGTTCCTTTTCTTTGTCACAGCTTAAAGTGAGTTTCCGTGTTTGAGTTAAAAGAAAATTAACCCGTCTCCAGTTTGTGTAATCCTTAGCCCTAATATACTTCAGTCATGCTTTTTCCTTTGTGGCTCTGACATTTCTACTTTAATTCATAGCATGAATTACACAAAGGAAACGCATCTCCATATTATACAATATAATTTCACAGAAACTTTGATATGTTATTGTATTTCATAAAAACCTATAGAACTATATAATATTTTAGATGATATAATGAGGAAAGAAGACAGATGTGGTATGGAATTCACTGTTATCAGGAATTCATCAGTTACCTGTTCTCTTTCTTCATTCCTAAGTAAAAACAAGATCAAAATCATCAATGCAGTAACATAAGTATTTAGATAACTTTTTTTTTTGAGAATTGTAGGGCAAAGAGTTCAGAAAATGCAGTTTATAGAACATTTAGCCCATTTATATGCAAAGGTATAGTAGTAAATATTGATACAAGGACCTAACAAATTGAAAATTTGTGTTCTAAACATGTGTCCTGTATTAGAAGACATAGTTTTTTGATAAACACAAATGTAATCAGATTATTAAAAAGCAATTTTATTTTGAAAAGATCACTAAGTTGCATCGCACTTATCTTTGTATTCATAGCCCTTAAGACTATTCAGCATCAGGTAGAAATTTACTAAATATATATTAATGAATTATTTAAAAAATAAAATGAAATTATATTTTGTGAAAACTTAGCAACTTTTATATTATTAGATTTGGCACTAATTCAATGACAACTCAAGTTTTATTTTATTTTTTAGGGGTCAAATCTATATCATTAAATATTAGCATTTAATAGGTAATCAAAACTTAACAAAATTAGGCATAATCATAACAAATCTATTTATCATTTCTCTATTAATATTTGCTTACAATGTTTTCCTGGCTAAAATCCAGGAAATAAAACATACCAAATATGTAATAAATCTAAATGAACTATTGAGTTTACATTATGAATAGCTAAAAACAGGAATGTATACTAAAATTGTGAATAGACCTGAATGTCTCACTTATGCTGTTAACTGGAGTAAGTATCTTTACTCAACAGAATCTGGAGTTTATTTGCATTTATACCAGATACTTGGAAACTAGCTATTATTGCTGTGATTGTTGTTGAACTTTTAATGGATTGCATGTTGTGCCAAATTTGGTGAACAGGAATTTCTTGTATAAAAGTACAAATGTGTGAAATTTAAACAAAATGGAAATTCTGACAGATGTTCAGCTGAAGCATTACTACCTTGGACTTATTCCATCTTGTGTTTTCAAGCTTTTTTTCTCTTCAGATATTTTAAGAAAACCTCTAAATAACTCTGGAAGTGACAATACATCTTCATTGAGATCGCTCTCACAAATCCTGCATATTTTAATTGCCAAATTACATTAAATGTCTAGCTCTACTTCAGGATTACTACATACATAAGGCTAAATAATACCAATGTACTAAAAAGAATTGCTCCCTTTGGTGAATTCACAGTATTCTTTCCCTTCTTGGCACTCCCATACTGAGTAATTTAATAAGTTGTACAAATGACGATGACTGTTCTGTTGATGATAGTGGGCTGGCCTACTTTTGTAATATTAAATTTTAATGTTTTCTGTGCTTGAATATAGAGAAGTTTCATAATGATTGATTGTAACTGCCTACTTGTTATTTTAGACTATTACATTTTAAAGACCCTGTGTTGAAAAAATAATTTATTTTTAAAACTCTTGAGATTACTTTTGAAACACAATTTGTACCATGTTATTTTGAGGGCTATAGCCAACTTGATACTAGCAAAGTAAAGAGGGAAATTAAAGTGATTGCCCTAATAATTAAAAGAGTGTTCCAGTGGGTGGTGCCTGTGGCTCAAAGGAGTAGGGCACCAGCCTCCTATATCCGAGGTGGCAGGTTCAAACCTAGCCCCAGTCAAAAACTGCAAAAAAAAAAAAAAAAAAAAAAAAAAAAAGAGTGCTCCAGTAGAAACAAGTTTAACTGAAAATCTAATTCTAGATACAATGCCTATCTTTGCTCTGGTTAATATACCTTAGAAAAATTAGTCATTATCAATCTTATTCCTCTCTACTAGTCAGAAATATTACACAGCTAGTAACATGAATGTAAAAAAAAATTAAAATTTTTTGGAGTTTTATTTAAATTTCTCTTACTATAACTACATATAAAGTAAAAGAATGGGGTCACTGTGAAAGGAAGAATATTATTTAATCTCAATTTGTTAATGCAAATCTGGCCCTAAAATAATTCATTTTAAATCACAAAACAGAGAAATTAAAACTAAAAAGTTATCCGGGTGATTGCATTTACACAAGTGATTAAATGTGGCAATAATAATAGATCAAAACAAAACAAAATCAGTTAGGAGACTCTGTTTGCCTTGAAAATAGGATTCCATTTTCTGGGGAATTTTAATAATTTGGATAATTATTTCTGTACTCCACCACTTTGCCTGAATAGGCAAAACCTTTTGACAGTGTAATTTCAATTAAGTAGCAGATGGCCTGGGTTACCAGTCCCATCAAGTTATTGTTTTCCTGTATCAATAATAATAGAATAATTCCATCAAGTTTTATGTAGTTTTCACCTTCCAAGTGCTTAGCAAATATTAATTCATCATCTCAGCACTCCTATGAGAAGATAGGAATTTTTAATAAAGTTAATAAAATATAATCTAGATTAATTTATTTGAAAGCACCTGTGTAAGACAAGCAGAGAAAGTCTAAAAAATTAAATGATCATATTAATTAAATGCAAAAAAGGCAATATTGTTTTATGGTTCATTCTCCCTTGAAGTAATTTCAGGAGGAACTCAATGGGAGTAAAGGGCCCGTCAAGGTTTTAAACGAACTTGTTTCCGGTCTCCTTTTTCAAGTGAAGAAACATTTAGCAATATTTTCTGGGAGAAGTGAGTAAGTCCTAGGCAAGGTACAACCGTCGCCCAATGTACCCAGGTTCACTGGACACCCTCCAAGACCAGAAGCACTCTGGGCGCGGGGGCGCGCGCGCGCGCACACACACACACACACACACACACACACACACACACGAGACTCGACGTGACAACCCCCACCCCCACCCCCCTAAGCTCCCGGAGACAGAAATCCCTGTGTAGGGAGCGAACTGGGTGAAGGACTAGCCAGGGTTTCTTCTCCGACGCCTCCTCCTTCCTCTTGGAGAAAGCGCGCGGTTTATTTGGAGAAGCCGAGGGCTCGGTCCTAGTGTTCCCGGCCTCTCCGCGCACATCGCGGGCTCCCCGTCCCCAGCTGGAGCGGCTGCCTGACCCGGAGAAGGGACCGGCCCGGAGCCGGAGGCCCCGAGGCCGGGTGGTGCTGGAGCGGCGGCAGCCTCCGGATCTGGGCAGGCGGGAGCGCCGGGACCCCGAGCGGGTGCCACCGGTCCGGCGTCGCCATTGCTGCGCCCGCCGTGGGGCGCGACCCCAGCTGGGCCCGGACAAGGAGGGAAGGGAGAGGGTGACCCTGAGAGCAGGGGAGGATGTCCACAGCCGGGGAAGGTGTGAGCGGTTTGCAGCCTTTACTGTGCCGCTCGTTCCAAATGAGGGAGCCTGGTTGAAAGGCGAGGCCGACGGCGATAGGGGAAACTCCTGGGTCTCTCTTCTGGGATGACTTGTGTCAACTTTGAATCTCCAGTTTGCGTCCCAGTTTCCAGAGATTTTTTTCCCCAGTGATTTCAACGCTGTCCTTTGTGAAAACTTAAAAAAAAAAAAAAAAAGTCTGCCCCTGGATGTTTATAAAGCTTTCTGGTTGTTCGTATGGATAATGTTGCGAGCCGAGCGAGGGTGGCTTGCCCCACAATGGGGCCAGCTGCCATCACCGGAAGTTCTTACATCCCAGCAAAGGTAACATCAGTGTCTTTGTAGCAGTAACTGAAGAAGAAGACCAGTCTATTTATTCGTTCATTTTAAAAATTTTAAGTATTGAAAAACCAAGGGTTTGAGTGATAGAGTTCAGAGGAAGAAGGAACGCAGGTGTGTAAACAAGAAAACATTTATTTGACATATTCACACTGTTGGAGAAAGGCGAAGTTCAGCGAAGTTCATTCTTTCTCTGGTATTTCTGTTTTCCTCAGGGTGTTCTTACTTCGGACGACTTCTTATTTAAGGAGATAGAAAACGCTAAGTGGGAGCTGGGCTTCATCAAACCTGTCTTCATTTAGGTTTTAGAAAATCCTTTGTTCCTTAAAATAAAATACTCCCCCACCCAGCCCCACCACGATTCCGATAATAGCCCATTCAGTTAATAGCCTGTCTCCGTGTACAAAGGATTTGGAGTGGCTTTTCAAATTATGCATTAAAAAAAGACTATAAATAAAATATGGTTAATAAAGGTAGATTAATTATTTGTACTGTAACAGTTGTTCTTTTGTGCTTTGCCAAAACAACCCTTTTGCCCGTTAAAATATGGCTAAACTGTTAAAAAAAATAAATATAAAGGACACTCACAGTTGGGTGAAATTGTACATACCTGCCAAAGTTGATTAGCAGATTTAGCTCTGAACTTGCTCAGAATAAATTAAGAAGGCATTTGTTTTTGCAAGGCCACTTTGTAAAATCCTTAATCTGCCACTAGAGGCTGCTCTTAATTCTTACTATGTGCGGAATTATCTAGTGAGAACAGAGGGGTTTTTTCCCCCCCAGCCAGTGAGGAACTGGAAATTACTTTGAAAGTTGAATTTCTTTGCTACTCACATTTTAATATATTCTCCCCATTATTACTCCTTTTCCTGCTTTGTCTTTTTTGTTGTTGTTGTTTATATCAACTGCATTTGATTTTTGTTGGTATCCAAGCTAAAAATAAAGATATTCTTGTTTCTGACTGTTGTATTTCAGCACACAGTATAGGTCTGGGGTGTTTGGGGTTGTTGTTACTGGATTTTCTTTTGCACTTCGAAAGAAAATCCACCTTTTATTAAGGCACAATCCACAACCAAAGTGCATTGTGTCTATGGCTTTTCTTATTAGCCATTATAATGAATTAAATGATTGTTCTCTTCCTCATTCCCTTTTAATAAAATGAGGGATATTTGGAAGGACTTTTCAAATAGGTAAGATATAATTAGATCTCAAATAAGCAAATACAGGATGAGTACAAGGTGAAGTTTTATGAAAAGTTCCAATAGCTTCTAGACACATTATCTCTTATCAAGGGCATAATGCATCCAAAAAATTTAATTTTTGACAAGTGATACTCACCCTTTAAGCGTCAGATGGCAAAGTATTAATCTACGACATGAGACTTAAACATTCAGCCTTCTACATAATAAACCTGCCTTGTCTGACTTCCGCATTTCATTGCAACTTACAAAGAGAATGGATTCTAACATTGATTGAAGTCTGTGTGCCAATAAATGTGCTAGGTGTTTTATATCCTCACAAGTCTTATGGAGCAGATATTATCACCATTTTAAAGTGAGGAAATAGGCTCAGTAAGGTTAAAAGAAATTTATTCAGGATCCAACTACCAAGGGGTGAAGCTGAGATCAGATCTGTTCTGGTTGGTGCGAAACTCATCCTCTTTCTAATCCATCACACTAGAAGAAGTTTAGCAAGAATAAGAAAGCTATTAAGGAATCATTCATACATTTCATAGTTATTGAATTTTATTTTTATTAGCTTAAGTCCATCCTTCATTCAGATTTTTTTTTTCTAACATCCTTCTATTTAAGGATCCCAATCAGCATGCCACATTATGTTTAGTTGTTAATGACTCCTCAGGCTCCTCTTGTTTCTATTTCTCAGACTTTCACTGTTTGTGATGACCTTGACAGTTCTGCGTAATGATCAGATTTTGTAGAATGACCCTCAGTTGTGATTTGTGCAATGTTTTTCTCATGATTACCCTGTGGCTATGGGTTAGGGGAGGATGGCAACCCCTCAAAGCACTTTTTCTAAGATGAGTCCACAAACTTAATTATCCAACTTTGTACCACAACAGCCCTGATGGCCCATACCAGAAAAAGAGCTTCAAAATTGCTTTGAAGGATGGACCAGGGTCTGGCTTCGATGCATAGCTTCCCAAAGAGGGTACATGGAGGTCAGCATAGTGATATTCAGCAATGAGGTAGATAGCACCTGTTCATGACAATTGAGTTTATGAACTTAATTGTCCCATCTCAAACATCAGTTATTTGGACTTTTGTACAAAAGACTGTGTCCTCCATTTATTAATTTAACCATTTATTGATATCAATGTGGATTCATGGATATTTATTTGATACTTTGGGTTATATAATTCAATAGCACTTTGTTTTCTTGCACAAATTGATCCAGCTTTGGCCGTTGGGAGCTCTTTCAGTTGGCTTCTGTGCCTTTCTGACATACTCTGATTATGAGGATTTTTTGTTATGTCTTGTTTTGTTTTTAAGCAGCTCCTCACTTTCTAGCACTATAAGGTGCAATAGGTTCAGCTTGGATAGTTTCTACTCCAGTTCTAGGATCAGCCATTTGTCCAAAGAGCTGTGGTTGCTTTTTTTTTTTTTTTTTTGAGACAGAGTCTCACTATGTCACCCTTGGTAGAGTGCCATGGCATCACAGCTCACAGCTACCTCAAACTCTTGGGCTTAAGTGATTCTCTTGCCTCAGCCTCCCAAATAGCTGGGACTCCAGGCACCCACCACAACACCCATCTATTTTTTGCTTGCAGTTGTTTAGCTGGCCCAGGCCAGGTTCGAACTTGCCACCCTCAGTGTATGTGGCTGGCGCCATAACCACTGTGCTACGGGCGCAAAGCCTATGGCTGCTTTTATTAGAGAACAATATTAGAAACCGAGATATGGATATTATTGGAGTATCACTGTGTCTAGACTTTGTCAATTGAACAGCAAAGATATACGTAAGTATATAATGACTCCTATAAATACATGTGTCTATAAATATCTCTGTATGTACATCTACCTTAAGCTAAACATGAGTTCACACTGATGCCCCAAACTCTAATCACTACCACATGAATCATGCCAGTCTTCTTTCCTTCTTCTGTAACCTCCCACTCCAAAGGTATAAAACCCAGCTCTTGCCATCCATCACCAATTTGCTTAATCATGCAATTTTACCATATGTCTACCGCAGTATCAGAATTGTTAACCACCTCTCCTGTGGGAAATAGCTTTTATCAAATGAAATACGGTGCTTGTGAATAATGTTTTTCCTTAATCTTTCAAAATTTAACTCATTTTCACAGTTACAAATGTCAGCATTTAAGGGGGCAAGTGAAGGAAGAGAATCCAGAGAGAATGAGAAGGAATGCTCAAAGATGTATGAGAAGGAGTCCTAAGGAAGCCAGGAGAGGAAAGTTTCAAGGAGAATGTTAAGGGATGAATGGTATCCCCCCAAATCCACATACTGAAGTTGTAACCCTCAGTACCTTAGAATGAGACCATCTTTGGAGATGGGGTTCTTTAGTCATTAACAGATGTAATCAAGTTGTAGTGAGATCATGATGGCAGGCTTTATTTCAATATGGCCGTTATCTTTATAAAAAGAGGAAATTTGAACTCAGAGATATACAAACAGGTTCAAGTTCAAATCGCCAAGTTCAAGTGGCCATTTAAACCTGGAGATGGCCATCTATAACCCAAGGAGAGAGGACTGAAACAGATCTTTCCCTCAGAGCCCTGAGAAGGACTCAACACCGCCAACACTTTGATTTCAGACTTCTAGGCTCCAGGACTGTTAAGACAACACATTTCTCTTGTTTAAACCACCCAGTTTGTAGTATTTTGTTACAGCTGCCCCAGATAATCAGTAAGTGAGAGTGATCAGTCCTCTTGGTTGTTAATAACTCTTCCAGTTAGATACATGTTAACAAATTTTTTAAAATAGCCCATTGAGTTAGTGGTTACTAGGCAAACATACTTTAGCTACAACCATTCAGATACAGAAATCCTACTGTGGGAGATAGAAGAGTGAATGCTAGAAAACCAAGTGAAAGCTAATCATAGATTTTGCTTTAAATCAGCATGGAAGGGAAGATAGTTTTTAAGGCTTTCATCACTTTAGACTTCCAGCTTAATTCCGTTGGATTCTCTGGCTACTTCTGTCCAATTTGCTTCATTCTTTTAAAATCAAATTGGTCTTCCTAATTTTTAGTATGTTATTCCTCTGTTCCTAAAATCTTTAGTGGTTTATTAATTGCCTGTAGGATAAAGACCTAAGTTAGCTTTTAAGATTTCACGTATTCCGGATCCTACTAGACCAATTCAGACTTACCTTTCTACATTAATTCTAGTATCTCACTCTCTCCTACATGTATCAGACTTATGAAAATCACCAGCCTCTTTTCCATCTTTGGTGTTTCCCTCTAGCTAAATGTTACTACCTTTTAAGATAAAGTTTAAGACCTGACTCTGTTAGGACTTTGACAGCTCTTTTATCTTGTGATTAAGGCCAACTTCTATTATGGAAATATCAGTTAAAAGCTAATAATTTATTTTAATTTCTAAATATACATTTAAAGATGTATCCTCAGAGGCAAATAGTGGAATGTTGGGACTATTTCTGAATAACGGTAGTTACAATCCTGCTTTTGCTTAAAAATCCCACATAATGCTTTGGTTAACTGAAGTATCTGAGCAAAGATAGCATTGTGCAGTTGTAGAAGGAACTCCATATTGGGGTAGACTCCACATTGGTGTCAGGTTCCAGTGCATGGATCTTTGTTATTGCTAAGTTTGCTTCATTATTGAAAGCATATCAGAACACATGCTTTCTGACCAGGTAGATCCCTGGAAGAAAACAGAAGGGAGTGTTGGCCCATGTATACCTGGTTCCTGCTCCTAAAAAAGGAGGGGAGAAGTGAGTAAGGGCCAAAGTAAGGCCAGGTCTTTTGCTGTGTTGGAAGGTGACTCCACTTTGAAGGACACATTAGGAAATGGGAATAATTCACATTTAGGGAGGAATAAGAGGAAGGATTTCTGCCAGAGAAGTTTCTTAGGGACTCACAGCACTTGCATTAATATTCTGGAAAACTTTAAAAAATCCTGCTCCGCCACTGTCTCTGATACAGCAAAGACCACTCTAATGCTTGAGTTTACCTTGTAGTTTACCTTAGATTACATTCCTTATTTCCTGTTGTTGGCAGTTTCTGGTTTGAAACAAAACAAAACAAGGCATGAGTTAAGCTATGGCCCTATGGGTGAGGTACTACATGAGATGAAAGCGTCTGACTCAGATCCTGTCATATTTAAATCTTACTCCTTAGGGCCTCAAAAGAAAGAACTCCTTCCTCCCAATAGCAACATGGAAAATAAAAAATATCCATGTGAGGAATTTAAGCATGATAGGCAGAACTAGGATTTAGGGTAGTTTTTGGAGCAAAAGTTACTTGAAACATGAATTTAGCGAGTGAGATTCAAAGAACAGATACCAATGGACACCTGGGACTCTTCTCAGCTTTGTGAATTATGACCAGCTGCTCCAGTTGTTGTAGATCCCATGTTGCTTGGTTCTACTTTCCTTCTTTTTTTTCAACACAGAGTCTCACTTTGTCACCCTCTGTAGAGTGCTTGGTGTCATACCTCACAGCAATCTCAAACTCTTGGGCTCAGCCTCCCAGGTGTCTGGGACTACAGGCACCTGCCACAACACCTGGCTATTTTTAAAGACAAGGTCTTGCTTTGGGTCAGGCTGGTCTGGAACTTGTGAGCTCAGGCAATCCACCCACCCGCCTTGGCCTCCCAAGTGCTAGGATTACAGGCATGAGCCACCTCACCCAGCCTCTACTCTCATTTTGTGACTGCACATTTGATTTAAAACTTTAAGCCAAACTTTGATACTTTATGTACAATCACTGACTAGTTTTGACTGGCTCCAGCATGTAGTTTATCACTTTATATTCAGAAGGAAAGGCCTTTACCTACCTCAGATTATGGCTCTTTTAGTATATCAGGCATTTTATCTAAATTTTTATTTCCTTCTTGATAAACTTCACATTTGGACTTGTGTAAAAAATTAGAGCATGAATTCCCCTTATAATCATGTCACAGATAAATCTTTTATGAAATGCATATATTTATTTAAGTGTTTATTGGTCCTGAAACCCAGACCTGTGTCTCCTTGTATAAGAATCAGTTATATTCCTCAGGCATAATCACTGTAATAATTTTGACATAGATCCTTCCAATTATAATACATGTTCAATTTATCTTGAAGTGTTAATGGCAAAGATTTATTGATTAAAGTCATAGATTTTATGTGACTTCATCAAGAGCCGTTTTATTTATTTATTTTTTCTCCCAAAGGGAGATGGCTAACGAAGAAGTTTGGCATTATTTTCTTAAAACCTTTTATAGATTAAAACAACTGGAGCTGGGTGGCGCCTGTGGCTCAGTGAGTAGGGCACCGGCTCATATATTGGAGGTGACAGGTTCAAACCTGGCACCAGCCAAAAACTGCAAAAAACAGCCCCCAAAAACAACTGGAGCTGTGCTCTCCATCTTGTCATTTTGGTGACCTTATTAATTGGCCTACGTGTTAATCTCTATGGGGTTTTCCTCATGATTTATGTTTCAATATGTTTTAGTTTCTGAAATAATTTAAAATAATATTTTACAAATTTTTATCTGGAAATGTTTCTTTTTTATCTTTTTTTCTCCCAAACTACATTTGAATTTACCAGCTTAGCTGTGTGTGTTGAGAAGTGATAATTAAAAAACAGCCTAGGAAAGTATATAAAATTTCAGAGTTTATGATTAGGAAACATAATTGCATAAATAAAGTCTAAGCTAATATTTTGATTGTTGCCATATACTTTAATTCTTATCAAGCCAATCGTACATTACTTTATATTTCTGAAATTCCAAATAAGTTTAGATTTTCCAGATATAGTAGGTTAGAGCATAGTAATTCACCATCTTTTCTGCCTACTGGAATTACTCTGTGGATGTACTAGGCATCAAGTGCCATATTAAACATATTATTGCCATCATTTTCTATGAAATTGAAATCATTAATGAAGTCATGCATATAAATTTGATCAGTGATATTCTGTATGGATTAGGATCTATGGGTTTATAGATAAAATTTATCTATAAGAAGATATACCCTCAGATATGCAGAATCATGCTGAGATGTCCATGGGTATCCCCATTTTCACACTTAGATTGCTAGGTGAAGTCAAAGCTAAATTCTAATTCCATTTAGTTTTATGGAATAATCTGCCTTCTTTCTTTCCTGAACTGTTTCCAATTATTTAGCTTTCTTCCTCTGAAATCCATGGAGGAGAGTTAAGCACTCTGTTCCCTGTAATTTCAAAGCATATCTGAAGGATCTTTGTGAGGAACGGAGCGAAATGAGAGTGTACCAAGCATGAAAAAGGCCAAGTTCTGAAATCATATTTGTGATGTGCTAAATTATTTGGGGAATGCTGCGGTCATTTTTATTTTAAAGTAAAAATGACACCAGAAAACAGTATTTTTTCACGGTGATCATTTAGATTTATTCTTAAAAGGAGAGTTCTCTTGCTGATTTTATAAAAGCAAAGGCAATAGTCAGCCATTTCTTTGGCTAATTCATGCAATCCTCAAGTAAAATGTAAGCCCAGGTTACTTTGGTAGGATTTGAAGTGGTAAGACATATGTGAATAAAATGATACTAGATCTACGTAATTCTCGATAATAAAATAAAGATTAAAATGGTGATATTGGTCCCACAAGTACTGGTATTTAAAGTTTAAAAATCAATCAAGTCAGAAGATTAAGTGGTGTTTCTTTGGTACTAAAAATGTAAAGCTAAGACCAAATTGTTCTATTTTCACAGATTTAAGACACAAAGAATGATATTTAAAGACATTAAAATAACTATTAAATTCTCTTCCGCTTGTAAAGAATCTCCTCTGAAGCACACTTAGAAGAAATCCCTGAGTATATTAAACGCTCTTGTATGTTCCTTCATAAACAAAGAGGAACAACTGGCAAGCTTTGCCAGGCTCAGAAACACAGTGCTCAGTAGAAGGGCTGTTTATAAGGCTCCCTCCATAGCGCTCGCAGATTAGGTCACCAGATGCTTAAGGAGAAACAACAGATTGACAGATTTAAACTATGACATCTGAACACTTTGGCCATTCTTAGATAAATCAAAAAACCATTCTCTTATGGTGTCCCTGTTTTGTTTCAGCCACTCAATGTTGTTTTTCACTGTTTCCAACACTTGTGCCCTAGGTGTTTCTCCTGCTCCAGCTTCTGGATATTTTGCAAAAAAGCTCTCCATCTACAAAAGAGAGAGAAATAATTAGGAAAGTCATTTTAAGCCAAACTGTTCTTCAGGAATTTCATTGACAAACTGAATTTGTTTCCTTCTTACCTAGAAATTCAGTATCACTGCCCAACACAGAGTTATACCTCTTGGTGCCACGTTCAGACTGAGCTCATCTCTTAGAAGAAATCATTACCCCTTTTGGGAACCCCCCCCCCAACAGGTCAAGCAAAAATACGGTGGGGAAGGAGGGCAGCATGTCAGTGGCTGGCATGCCCATTTCAGTTTCTGTGAATTCCCCAAAGTATTCCCTAGAAAATCTGGCCTATGGAAGTATGGTTTTGCTTAATGAATGCACTCCAGGAGTCGAGAGTATTTTAACACACTTTCAGTTCGCTTACTAAGGGCTCATTAAAAAAAAAAAAAAAACAAAGAAAAGAAAAAAAAAAGAAAACTCTGTTAAACTTGGTTCCATCCATCCCTCTGACATCCAAAACCCTCCTCCAAACTCAATCATACCATTATTTGCTATGCAAAAATAAAAATTAATTTGGTTTTTTAACATATGGAAGACTTTCAGCATTTCAATATTTAACACACAGGTAGTAAAACTTCATACAATCTCTATTCGTTCAAAAGTAATGGACATGTCCCCCTGCCTTCCAAGAATTGAGATAGTCCAAACCTGAAAGATATGTGATTAATTTCAAAATTCCAAAATTATGACTGTTAGTGGAATCAAATTTTGACAAACTTATTCCAGAGTTACAGTTATCAGGAAAGGAGGGACATTCTGCCCATGTCTTGGTAAACTAAACAGTCTCATGGCCACCTCAGCCTCCCAAGGCCTCACCTTAATCAGCTTTTAAACTTTGTTTCTTGGTCATTTGAATTTTTTTTCAGTTTAGAAAAAAAAAAAAGAAATAGGTGTACATTTTATAGACACAAAAATTATTTCTTACTTTACTATATATATTTATCAAGATAAATATATCAAAACATCATGTTTTATGCCTTAGATATATACAATTAAAAAACAGACAAAAGAAAAAGGATTACTTCATTCTCATTGTCTTCCGTGATTTGAATGGAGGTAATATATCTATTTGGAAAAAAATGTTTAATTCTGTTCCTTTTTAGACAAATAGAGAGAAATTTATCCTTATACCTGCCATAGTTGAAGTTCAGTGTTAAACGGCTCTGCTATTGTGACAATTCGGCCTAGGTTTCTGTCATTGATTGTATATCTGAAAATAAATTTAGAAGAGAAAAGGGAAGTAAATGTGGCAGAACTTTAAATCTTTTCTCTAAATGGAGAAATTTCCTTTTCATTTTGTGGATTTTTTTAAAAAGTAATTTTCAAAGCAAGCAAAACAGTAAGAAACTCAGTTAACTTCAAATAATTCCATTTTGGAGAAATTCTCAGTAAATTCTTTCCTTCTTTTTATAGACAAGTTTACATTCACAACACTTTCTCAAATATGGTAGACTGCTTATTATATTCCCAGTTTGTTCTTTTTTCCTGCACACATGAGCATACAGCTAGCAACCATCGTCTCTTAGCCTTTCTTAGAGCCGGGTGTAGAGATACGGCCTAATTCTCATCAATAGACAATGAGCACAAATCAGCCTTTTTTATAGCTGGGTGTAGAGATGTGACCTAATTCTCGTCAATAGACTATGAGCACAATAAATTCAACATTGGTCTCCTTGCTTAAATAAAGGGAAATTGCTTGCCTTTGAGTTTTTTCTTTGTGTTGTTCTCCCAAGCTGAAACATGTACGTGCCAGTGATTCAGCTTCAGCCACACAGATAGGATCATGGTCTAGCCTCATAAAGCAGAACCAACCTATCAACTTGGATTGCTCACTTCAAGAGTCTAACCTGGGTGAAAAATAATTAGCCACACATACTTCAGTTATGCTGTAACAGAAACATAGGAATATGCTGAGTTTCTGTTACAATATAACAGAAAGAGGACAGTGGTGTCTGTGATAAAAGTGGGCATTGGACCCAGGACTGAAGAAACAGTTCTAGTACCATTATCCTAATTAAAATTCCATAAACCTTCAAAGAAATTTGAAGGCATAGGCTATTTATTACGCTTTCCAAAAGTTTCCTTACATTTTGGAGATTATGGTCTATATCAGGCTAAGCAAAGACAACTATAACTAAGCACCAAGAATTTCAATTTTATTCTTTTTGCATTTTCTCTCTTCGAGAGCAAGAATCACAAGTTTCTTATAGATCATAATACAAATGGTTGTGATAGAAGTAAAAATCTCATCATAACTAATCACAGTGCACAACCACCAAGTTATATATAAATTTTAGACCACTGGAATGTTGGGGAAGGATATAAGAAAATATATCTCTCTATAAAGAAGTAAAAATTGTACATTTAAAAATTATTTCATAGCAAAAACAGAAACCATTACAATAAAAACTAGTATAATTCGTTTTATACAATTTAGAATTTTATACTAAAAACAACCTATCATAAACCAAAGTCAAACTAACTGGAAAAATATAGTTGTAACATATATGATAAAGAGCAAATATTTTTACTATACAAAGAACTCTCACAAAACAGTAAGAGGGAGAAAATGCCAGGATAAATTTAGCAAAGGAATGAGAATATACCAATGGAAAAAAGATGAAATGTTCCAGCAATCAATGTCAATCTTCAGTACTGCGTCCAATGCCCACTTTTATCACAGACACCACTAAATTTAAATCCACCATGTTTTTCATTCCTAATGTCATTGGTCATTATGTGAAATGTGACTTTAAGGCACCGGGTAAACCAATGCTCCCCATTGCTGCTTCCAGAACATTATTCCTTCACTCTCTTTAAAACTCTCTGCTTCAGGCTCAGTGGCTGAGGCACCAGCCACATACACGGGCAGGCAGGTTCGAATCTAGCCTGGGCCTGACAAACAACAATGACAAGTACAACTAAAAAATAACCAGGCATTGTGGCAGAAGCCTGTAGTCCCAGCTACTCAGGAGGCTGAGGCAAGAGAATCACTTAAGCCCAAGAGTTTGAGGTTGCTGTGAGCTGTGATGCCACAGCACTCTACCCAGGGCAACAGCTTGAGACTCTGTCTCAAAAAAAACAACCCTCTGTTTCGTCAGGTTATTCGCTCTCATTTATGATACACTTTGGCACCTGACTCCTGGTCTTTCTTTCCAGTCCAAGCCAAGCCATCACCTTGGAAGAGCTCAAAGTCCACACAGATGATCAATATAACATCTTAGCTGCTTAGTTTCTTGACTTTATTCCCAATGATATTCTTTTCACTTGACTTCAGCCATGCCTGTGATACCTTGAAATCACCCATAAGTAATAGGCCTCTAAAATTATGAATTTATAAATGGTCTATGACATAATATACCTTTCCTTCAGTTTCCACTATGACCATACATTGACTCTACCTAGTTTCCATCCAATTAAGTGTCCATCAGTTGGTTGTAGGTAGATGGCTTTATTTCTGGGTTCTCTATTCCATTCTGTTGGTCTATGCCTCTACTTTTATATTGTACCATGCTGTTTTGGTTACTACAGTTGTGTAATATAATTGGAGGTCAGGTAATGTGATGCCTTCAGATTTGTTCTTTTTGCTTATGATCGCTTTGGCTATTCAGATGATATTTTTCTACATCTGTGAAATATGATGTTGGTATTTTGATGGGAATTGCATTGAATCTGTAAATCACTTTGAGCAATATGAACATTTTGACAATGTTGATTCTACCAATCCATGAATATGAAATGTTTTTCCATTTGCTTATGTCACCTATGATTTCTTTCACCAATATTTTGTAGTTCTTCTTATACAGTTCTTTCACTTCTTTGGTTAAGTATATTCCTAGCTATTTTATTTTCTTTGTACCTATTACAAATGGTAATGAGTCCACCATTTGATGTTTGACTGTTATTAGTATATAGAAATGCTACTGATTTCTGTACATTGATTTTGTAACCTGAGAATTTGTTGAATTTATCAATTCTGGAAGTCTTTTAGTGGAGCCTTTAGGGATTTCTAGATATAAGATCAGATCATTAGCAAACAAGGATAGTTTGACCATTTCTTTCCAACTGGAATGCCCTTTATTTCTTTCTCTTGCCTAATTGCTTTGGCCAGGAATTCCAGTACTATGTTAAATAGAAGTGGTGACAGCGGGTACCCTTATCTTGTGCCAGTTCTTAGGGGGAATACTTTCAACTTTTCCTCGTATGAAACCCTCAGTATGATACTGGATGTGGGTTTGTCATTAAAGATTTTATAATTTTGAGGTATGTTCCTTCTATGGAAGTTCCTTTAGGATTTTTATCATGATTTTATTGAATGCATTTTTGCATGTGTTTATATGATCACATGGTCTTTTGATTTTGCCTCTGTTTATGTGGTGAATCACATTTATCAGTTTCCATATGTTGCACTATCTTTGCATCCCTGGGATGAAAGCCACTTGATCATGGTGAATTATCTTTTTGATGTGCTTTTGAATTTAGTTTGCTAGTATTTTGTTGAGGATTTTTGCATCAATATTTATAAGGAATATTGGCCTATAGCTTATCTTTTTCAATTGTATTCTTTTCTGGCTTTGCTATCAAGGTGATATTTGCTTCATAGACTGAATTAGAGAAGACTCCCTCCTCCTTGGTGTTATAGAAAAATTTCTGTAAGTTGTGGACCTTTGGTAGAATTCAGCTATGAGTCCATTTGGTTCCAAGTTTGTCTTGTTTGTTTGTTTTGGTCGGGAGATTTTTTGCTACTACTTCAATTCATTGCACATGATTGGTCTGTTCAGGATGTCTATTCCTTTCTGAGTCTGGCTTGGGAGGTTGTGTGCTCCAGGAATGTTTCCATTTTCTCTAAGTTTTCTACTTTTTGCGAGTAGAGGTTTTTGTAGTATTCATGGATTGTGTTTTGTATTTCTGTGGTATCAGTTGTAATGTGTCCTTTTTCATTTCTGATTCAGCTTGAGGCACTTCTATTTCTGGTTAATCTTACTAATAGTCTGTCAATTTTGTTTATCTTTTCAAAAAACAAACTTTTTCTTTCATTGATCATTTGTTTTTTGTTTCTATTTATTTTGGTTCTGCTCTAAGTTTTGTTCCTTCTATCCTTCTACTTACTTTGGATTGAGTTCTTCTTTTTCTGGCTTCTTGAGAAGTGATATTAGGTTGTTAATTTATGATCTTTCCATCATTTTGATGTAAATATTTAAGACTATAAACTTTCCCCTTAGCATGGCTTTTGCTGTGTCTCATAGATTTTTGAAAGCTTTGTCTCCTTTGTTTTTCAGTTCAAGGAATCTTGATTTCTTTCTTAATTTCATCATTGTTTAAGGATCATTAAGCTGCAAGTTTTTAATTTTCATGACTTTGTGTAGATTTGAGATTTTCTCTTGGAATTGATTTCTAGTTTTATTCCATTGTGGTCTGAGAAGATACATGGTAAGATTTTGATTTTTCTGAATTTGCTGAGAGTTGATTTGTGATCTAATATATGATGAGTTTTGGAAGATGCTCCATGTGCTGATGATATATTCCACAGTTTTTGAATAGAATGTTCCATAAATGTCTGTTAGGTCCGTTTGTTTTAGAGTGCTATTTAAGTCCAGTGTTTCCGTGTTGATTTTCTGCTTTGATTATCTACCCAGTTCTGTCAGAGAGTTGTTGAAGTCCTCAGGACTTATGATAGTATTATTTCTTTGCTTAGATGTAGTAGAATTTTTATATTTATTTATTTATTTATTTGTTTATTTATTTATTTTTGGAGACATTCTCACTAAGTCACCCTTGGTAGAGTGCTGTGGCATCATAGCTCACAGCAACCTCAAACTCTAGGGCTTAAGCAATTCTCTTGCCTCAGCCTCCCAAGTAGCTGGGACTACAGGTGTCCACCACAACACCGGCTATTTTTTGTTGTAGTTTTCATTGTTGTTTAGCTAACCCATGCTGAGTTCAAACCCACCAGCCTTGGTGTATGTGGCTGATGCTGTAACCAACTATGCTACAGGCACCAAGCCACAGTAGTAGAATTTATTTTATGAATGTAGGAGCTCCTGGGTTAGATGCACATTAGGATTGCTATGTCTTCTTGCTGAATTGCTCCCTTTATCATTATATAATGATCATTTTGTCCTTTGTACCATTTTTATCTGCTATGAGAATGGTTACACCTGCTGGCTTTTGGTTTCCAATTGTGTGGAATATTTTTTCTATCCCTTTCTCTTGAGTCTGTGAGAGTCCTTAAAAGTTAGATGGATTTCTTGGCAATGGCCTGTATTTGGCTTCTGTTTTTCCATCCATTCAGCTAGTCTATGTCTTTTTTTTTTTTGAAACAACAGTCTCAATTTGTCTCTTCTTCCCTACCCCCCACCCATGTAGAGTGCTGTAGCATCATAGCTCATAGCAACCTCAGACTCCTGGGCTCAAGCAATTCTCTTGCTTCAGCCTTCTGAGTAGCTGGGATTACAGGTGTCCGCCATGCGTCTGGCTATTTTTAGAGGTGGGGTCTTGCTGTAGCTCAGGCTGTTCTCAAATTCATGAGCTCAGGCGATCTGCTGGCCTTGGTCTCCTAGAGTGCTGGAATTATAGGCATGAGCCACCACACCCAGTCCTTAGTCTATGTCTTTTAAGTGGAGCCTTAAGACTGTTCATGTTCAGTGTTAGTGATGATAATATAGGATATTGTTCTGTCCATCATGCTAAGTGATATTTGTTTAGTTTTTCCTTTTATGCTATTGTTTTATAAGGTCTGTAAGCTTTAAATTTTGGTCTGTTTACACTGGTGGGTATCTATTCTTCTATTCCATGTATAAGGCACTGTTCAATATCTCCCATAGAGCAAGACTCGTTTAAACTTAATATTTACGTAAGCATTACTATGCTATCAAAAATGATTTTGATCCATGTAAATATTGTAAGTACTTACTAATTTGTTTATGAAGCAGTGTTTAAGTAGTTTCAGTCTGTCCTATTGACTTACTTTTTCATGACTATAGTCATGAACTAAAATCACACCATACTATTGACTTATTGAGTTCATTCAAGTTCACAGTTGAAGAAACAAAAGCAAAGACTAATTTACAAAGTGTCTTTGGGACTTTGTGGTTAAACTGGCATAGACCTTAGTGTTATGGCCATCAGTTGTCATAAAAATCATACAAAAATTTGCTTGATAAAAGCTATATTTTAAAAGCAGCTTATTTATTTTAGAGTGACAATAAATTTTTCAGAAATGGAGGTAGTAAAACTATTCATCCTAAAATTTGGAAAACATTCAAGAGTTTGTAAATATTTGGATAAGGTTTGGCTCATTGGATCCTAAAATTAGGAAAACATTCAAGAGTTTGGAAATATTGGATAAGATTTGGCTCATTTTTGTTTAATTTTTCTTATGCAATTTTATGGGGAAATTTTATTTATTCAAGCATAATTAATGTTGGGTGTTTTGTGTGTTAGACATGTGGTTATTATATAAGTTTATATTTAGGGCCATTTGAAATAGTAACTTCATGAGAATTAGATCATTAGACTGTGAAGAAATACTAAAAGTCTTGGGCAAGGCTTTTGGAACTAGTTCTGGAAATAGTTTAACAATTTATCTTTCTTTAAAAATTTTAGTTTATTAGGTCTAATAAATTTATTTTAAATTCCAGTATATATGATCTTTATGACACGGAAAAGCCTATTTTTCCTACTTCTTAAATTTTGTAGATGTAGAACAATGAATTAATTTTTAAAAATAAAAATGAATTATTTGCATAAATCACACAGAGCTATTCAAATAGGCCTTGAGAAATATTTTATTTAACAATAAGTAAATGAGCCAGGAATGGTGGCTCATGCCTGTAATTCTAGCACTCAGGGAGGTTAAGGCAGGTGGATTACTTGAATTCAGGAGTTCAAAACTACCCTGAGCAGGAGTGAGACCCTGTCTCCACTAAAAATAGGAAAAATATGGCTTGGCGCCCGTAACTCAGTGAGTAAGGCACCAGCCACAAATACCAAGGCTGGTGGGTTTGAGCCTGAATAGGGTTCAAGCCCAGCCTGGACCTTCTAATACAACAATGACAACTGCACCAAAAAAATATCCGGGTATTGTGGCAGGCACCTGTAGTCCCCGCTACTTGGGAGGCTGAGGCAAGAGAATCACTTAAACCCAAGAGTTTGAAGTTGCTGTGAGCTGTGATGCCATAGCACTCTACTGAGGGCAACATAGTGCGACTCTGTCTCAGAGAAAAAAAAAAAAAAAAAGAAAGAGAAAGAAAAAAGCAGCCAGGTGTTGTGGCAGGTGCCTGTAGTCCCAGCTTATTGGGAGGCTGAGGCAAGAGGATCACTTGTGCCTGAGAGTTTGAGGTTGCTGTGAGCTATGACATTGCAGCACTCTACCCAGGGCAACAGGGTAAAATTCTTTATCAAACAAACAAACAAACAAAAAACCATCCAACAACAACAAAAAATACCCACCATAAGTAAACGGCCATTATATTATGCAAAATAAAACATTATTTACTTATCTTTTCATAATACCTCAAAAGTAAGCATTGTGGTTTCCTCTGCATAGGTACTTATAGTGCGCGCACACACACACACACACACACACACACACACAAAGTTAGTTTTATGGTCTGTTTGATTAGAACAAAATGTAGAGTACATGTTATTAGGCATACTTTCAAAATGGAGGCTAATGCCTTGTATGTTATGAACTGCTACATACAGATAACATGTTCTTAATGGGTAGATTTATTCATTCTAAACCAAGAATTTCACTGAAATAATTATAAACAGAGTAACAATGCAAACACACACGCATGGTCTAACAAAGCAATCTTCATAGAGATAGATGAGCAGTTACACTCTATAGTCACAAGAATAAAAGAGCCAAAAAAATCACAAATAGGAAGATGCAATGTAGTATATCTTTCTTTCTTTTTTTTTTTTTTTTTGAAACAGAATCTCAAGCTGTGGCCCTGGGTAGAGTGCCATGGTGTCACAGCTCACAGCAACTTCCAACATGGGCTCAAGCAATCCTCTTGCCTCAGTTTTTCTATTTTTAGTAGAGACAGGGTCTCACTTTTGCTCAGGCTGGTCTCAAACTCAAGTAATCCACCTGTCTTCGCCTCCCACAGTGTAGTGTATCTTGACTGAAAGCTAGAGATATAATTTGGGTCTCAGAAGGAAAAGAAACGTAAGTGGACACAAAGGCACTCTGGTGAATTGTAGGATAGAAAAGAGGAAAGAAAGAAAAGTTATCCTTGCAGTTGTATTTCTCACAGGGCAGTTTTTATCAACTAAGCAATTTTGCTGAACTGAGAGAAGAAATTAGCAGGTGATGGCAAAGACTATTCCTAACGTGGGGATTGCAGATGGTCAAGGGGTCTTTTCATAAAGGTTTACAAATTTATTTGAGACATATTATTATTCTATATTATATTTTATACTCTGTCAAGGAAATGCCTTTTTAATGGAAATTGAGCATTATATTTAGAAGATCCAAACAAAAGTAACATTTCTTCTGCATGAGGCTAAAGAAATAAGAAGTGTGGAAAAGCATCTCTTTTGTTGACTTTGCTCTTTTCTTGTCCTTACTAGTTCACATTTTAAAACTGTAATTACCTTGGAAATATGGTTCCCTTTTTAAGAACTATTCAGAACACTTGAAATTTACTTACCTGGTCAGGAATATAAAAGTCACCACCCATGAAAGGCCAAATAGTCCAGGAATTGTGATTTAGTTTTCATCGAACATTAATTGAGAACTAAATATGTATCTGGCATTTTGCTAAGTACTAGCACAAAAGACAGAATGTATTAATTTGTTTAGTCATCTCTCTAGATGTCAGAATCTTATAAATCAGTTTGAAACTATAATTTCCAGAAAAATGATTGTACTTAACGTTAACTACTGCATTGCTTCCCTGGAAAGAAAATACCATGATCCTTTACCTCTAATAATATGCCAATTTGAATATTATATATGTGTCAGAGAAAGTGCTCCAGAGAGAAAAAGAAGGAACCTATAGATGATACAAAACAAACAGAACAGCAGACTATTATCTGATCATCCCACCTGTTGACTAGATAGTCCCAGTTGAGTTGTATCCAATTCCAAGCCATATGTTTTCCATAGCTGTTATATGAGATATATCGGATGACTGTAAACACATCCTGAGTTTTAATAAGGCTTGTGTTCTTGAGCAAATCCAAATACCTAAGAGAAGTGGAAGAGAAAATAATTCAAAATGAATTTTTAATATTCACCCTTAGGTAAATTCCATTACAAAATAGTTTTCATTCCAGCAATTCAATTCTTGAGGCATCAACTGGCAAAGTGAATTACCATATTTTGCCATGTATAATGTGCTCCCGTGTATAATGAACACCCACTTTTTTGGCCCACACTTTCAGGAAAATGCTCCTCAAGAAAGTGGCCAGCTCATGGCTAGGACAGGCACGTCTGGGGAGGGTTAACACTCCCCTGGTAAACATGCAGATGGCACTGTCCTCTTGCAGTCACCCAATCTGTGAAGGCTGCCCATTTGCTCTTTTCTGAGAGCCTTTGACTCCCTGCCACATCAGGGTCCACAGATAAAATAGCCATGCCCCTGGCCAGCAGAGCAGGAGCTTCTAAGGCTTCTTGGCCCACAGGCAGCCAGGTGAGTCCCAGTCCCCTCCAAGCAGCCAGTCCTCAAACCCCACCCCTCATGCCATACAGCTGTGACCCACTTCACCAGCCCTGCCATCATACCTTGTCCTGATCTTGGCACTCAATGGAGGTCACTCCAGCCTGTTCCTACCAGGTTCTGGGTCCTCTCCATCTGGAACTCCATGTACTTGGTGGGCCCAGGTGAGAGGGTATGGTGGCCCTAGGAGGTCTAGTGGGCTACCCTGCTCCCAAGCTATATTGCCTACATATAATATGCATCTTTGCTTTTCCCTCAACCATTTGGGCAAAAAAGTGTGCATTATACAACGCAAAATATGGCAAAGTGACAAATGAAACAAGATAATTTAAAATTTTCTAATATGTTCAACTGTTTTTAAGGAACAACCTATGATTTTGAGAACTAGTAAAATGTAAACCACAGAAATAGTAAAAAAAAAAAAAAATTACTTTGGAAATACCAAAAATAATTTTAAAAACCCACAGAATTTTAACTATTAATCTTTAAAAATAGCACTTATTGAATGTAGCACTTCAATCACTAATTATCCCACTGAATTTTTAAAAAGAGTTAGTAAATTAAGAGAAAGCATTTATGCTTTTATACTTCATAGAATAACAATTATACTTTGTTTTTCCCTGGATTGTAAGAAACAATCTTCTAATCTATCCAGCATAACACAAATAACAACCTGCTAAATTAACCAAATGGATAGATTTTATAAGTGCATATTGTATGGAAAAAGTGTTTCCAAGTAAGGTCAGCACTTATTCTATTCAAATTGAGAAGGGAACCTCAAAAATAAATGTCTACAGATAATAGGTCAGATATTCTCCAAGGCTTGCTGCCCCTTGGCCTCCTACCCATTGATCAATTAATTTATATCTTTAGGATAAGGATAAGAGATAGTAACAACAACAAAAGTACTACTGTTCAACTTGATGTGAGATAGTTTTGAGAGTTAGCCTCTGTCAAAGAGAAAAGATATTTCTGAATTTTTGTTTTTATTACTATATCAAGAGCCCTTGCATATTTGACCATAGAAATTCACTTTAAGGGAGATTGGAGAACACAAGCTTTAAGGAAAGTCCATCCCACACGTGAAATGGGAAGTCGCCCCTCCCTCCAGTCCTAGAGAGAGGGCCTGTAGTCCAGTACCTATCTTTGTGCTTTGCCAAAATGGTATGCACAGTGAGAGTACATTGTCAGCAAGGAGAGGTGAATAAGGTGAATATATCAATGGACTTAAGGTAATTCTCCTGGTTCCTTTGATTTGTGGGTGCTGTGAAGGAGGACCTAGAAATTTCTTCAGCCTAGCAGTAAGAGGTAGGGATACGGGAAGGGCTGCTGGGAAGACAAAAATACCATACAGTGTAGGTGTTTCATGGACAGAAGGAAGGGACTGGGATCACAGTTTCTACCTCTAGATGACAGACAAGGCTCCAGCAAGTAAAAGATGATCAATGAAAACTCAATGAACTCTGGTCCAGAACCAGAGTAAATACCAAAATAGGTGAATACCTTAAGGCAAAACCATGAAAGACCAGAGGTCTCTTTCTTCATTAGTAGGAGGGTGACTTATGTCTCCCTATCCAGAAGGACAGAAGGAACATGAGGAAGGAAGGAACTCTAAAGACGGAAAATTTATTCCAAGGAATAATTTGGGTTAGAATTCTACTCTAACAACTTATTTTAACAACTAGCCTGATAGACAAAAATAGTCAACATCAGTTTTTCTGCCCTCTATTGTCTCATCACTCAATGGTGTGAGAACTCTTGGGAACAATCAGATGAGAAATAAAGATACTACATTTTCTTTGTATTTGTAGTGATGTGGGCAAATCTACTTATATGAAAACAGAACTGATTTGTTTTATATGTCATATAAGTAAGGAATCCTGGGGAAGCTTTTGCTGCAGACTGAATTTGCTGCCGAAACTTCTTTTGCTCCGGTCATCATTCAAAACTGATTTTGTAGCTGGTAGAGGTAACACACTCAAATGTGGGATATGTTGCCTCCAAAATTTAAGAAAAGTTTCCTAAGCTCACTAAAGTAATCTTCTGTGTGGTAGGTCATGCAAGGTGCAGCCACTGTCTTTCACCTTGGAGGGAATATAGCAATATGCAGACTGTTGAACTTCTAGAAACTGCACTGATGTGGAGGGCTCTTGAATTTTGGGGCAATTTAATTTATTTGTATTATGCTGCTTAGATTAGAAGATTCCCTCATTCACAAGAGTCTTACTGAAGCATCTAAAGTATCTGTTAATTTTCTTATTAGGTACAATTAGCACAGTGCTGTCAAAGTGATGGATCTGTGTGTTTTGTGAGATGTCAAGATGATCAAGTTCTTGAAGGACTACAAGGACAGAGAGCAGAAGAATTGACAGATGTCTCTGGAGTAAGCTAGTGGAAGTGTATCACTGGCTGACTAAAAACAAACCACTTTCTGGTAGTCCTTTCAAGCTGTCATTGCATTATAATTTATGATTTAAATTCTGCCTCTTCCATGAAACTCTAAGTTTGTCAAGGATAGATATCCCATTGTATTCCTTTTTGTTCTATCTGTTTATCTACACATAGAAAGGGCACCATTAGTGTTGGTTAAATGAATGAAGTAAATAACTGAGACCCCATAACTAAGCAAAAAATGAATTAAGGCAGAGGATAGTTGATTTGTGGCCTACATGTAGACTGGTAAAAGGTTCAAAGATGGACTTCAAGTGGTCTTTGTACCTTCTGAGTGAAATGTAATTACATTTCTGTGTGTGTGCACCCACACGCTGCAACAGACGCTCCTCTTTCTCTACTGATGGAGCCTCGTTTTGTTCTGCTATCATTAGATAGCCTTGATCCTAGGAAAGGTAGACTACTACCCCAGGCCTAGAGAATCATAATTTGTGCAAATCAGTTAAAAGAATTCAAGTTCAACCTGGTCAGCAAATGATGAAGAAGTAAACCAGGTGGGATCCTGGGGGTAAAAGGAGATAATTGTGCTCTTAGCATAAAAGACAAAGCCCTGTGAGAAGCTCTTTTGATTCTGTCCTTCTTTCATTGAACATACTGTGTAAAGACAAATTATTTGGAGCTCTAGAGGCCAGGAGACATCCAACGTGTTGGTCATGGTGAAACAGAAAGAGATGGAGCCTGAGTTCTGGGTGAAAGCGTTGAGCCGCTGCACACAGTTGGAAACCACCTACCCCCAGGAATTTTTTCATGTGAGATTACATTTATTTATTGTTTAAGTCAATCTTACACTGACATTTTGTTTCTTGGAGGAAAAATAATTTTTAACAAATTTTTGGTGGAAGAATTTATACGTTAATTCCTCGTAAAAGGCTGTGACACATAAACTATTAATGACCATTCCTATAAGTGAAATAAAAACCAACTTGCCTTGACAAAAGAGTGACATTCTTCACTGATGCTAATCCATAGAGCAGTTTTTCTTTTTCTTGAGCTAATGGAGTTTTCTGGTATTGCTCAAGAGTATAGTTCCATGAAGTCTCATTGCCAGAGTTCTGCATCCCATACCGATACACCAGAAGCCTGAGGTTTACAGGAAGCCTAGAAAAAGAAACAGTGTTTCAGGGCGGTGCCTGTGGCTCAACGGGGTAGGGCGCCGACCCCATGTGCCGGAGGTAGTGGGTTCAAACCCAGCCCCAGCCAAAAAAACTGCAAAAAAGAAATAGTGTTTCAGAGACTTTCCTTACTCTCTTCTTAGCTCAAAGTCTTCAGAAATAAAACAAGGTGAGTAATTACCTTACAGTCCCGCTTAACCACTGCTCAAATAACTGGGAAGCATTGTTCAAAGCTTCTCTGTCTCCCATCTTGCACGCGAGCCCTAATACAGAGGCACGCAGTAACCTTAAAAAAAAGAAACCAAGGCCAGGGTCTTAAGCACTGTTCAGCAAGTCTTAAAACACACAAATGTCAAATGAATATTAATTTTAAAAAGATGAGAAATTACTTTGTGAGATGGTCTCCAGTATCGGTCCATTTTAGAGAATCTGCAATGGGCTTCACCTGACCTTGGAAGTATTCCTGAAATAAAAGAATGTACAATGAGTAATAGTTTACTCCCTATCAGTAGGATCCCAGTTATTGTAATCTGCATCTCCCTGTTCTAAACTAGTTTCCCACTAGTTCAAAGAATTTTGGGCTTTCCCTTAGGAAAGGAATGTTATGTGTTCAGTTTTTATCACATGGAAATTTGGTTCAATCCTGAAGATATGAACCATCCTGGATCTTTCTGTAATGTTCCATAAAATCTTTTAACCTCCACTTGTTACTTAACATATGCAATAAATGTTAAACACCTGATATACTTCCTGCACTAAGAAGATCAATGACGTATTGATGAAATGATAAAAATAACTGATATTTGTATAATACCTTAAGACTTACAAAGGACTTTCATATTCCTTCGTCTTCACCATGCCATTACCATAGACAGGTAAGGGCTGATGTTCCTATTGTACACAGGGAATTAGGAGTCACAAATATAAAATCATGGAATCATCTTTTCCATAGTAAGTGGAAGGGCTAGAGATTTGAATCCAGAAATTGTTTAAAATTAAAAGTGTCCTGCCCATGTTCTATAGAAATTGCAAAGCAAAGAAAAGGTATTTAGAATGACTGCCTCATAATAAAAACTCTTTCTAGAATGTCAGCAGCAAAAACAAGAAAGTATAATGTTATACATTATAATTTTAAAATATAATATTATAATGTGATAAAGAATAATTCACTTTAACATAGATAAATCCACTAAAATAGGATCAAAAATCTCAAGACCAGAGATGTTGGCGTGGATGTGGAGAAAAGGGCAGACTTCTGCACTGCTGGTGGGAATGCAAATAATTACATTCCTTTTGGAAAGATATATGGACTTTCTAAGAATTCTTATGTATATGTCTTCACAGTATTTCCTAGTTAGATTATTTCATTTGAATTCCTTACCTGATAGGTTCCTTGCATTGGGCAACAGGAAGCTGGAATACGGTGAAAAGAACAGTTAAAATATCAAGGGTGAGGCTGGACTTGCTGAGTGACTGGCTGGGTGATATGTCTGCTTCCTAGCCAGAACCTCAGAGTCCTCCTCTATGAAATGGGAAGCTCAGTCATTCTGCTCACCTCCCTCTGCAGGTTGTTATGAAAGTCTCTGCATTTTCAGCAGTGAGATAACAAGGTACTCCACTGGCTGATGCATGTAGGGAATTTGCAGAGTACCAATCCAGCCTCCCAACACCCTTTTGAGAAGTCTTATCGGAAGGTCCACATGGAGTACACAGGGACCATGCGTGCTCTCTAAAGGGAACTCCAAGCTCCAGGACCTCAAGACTCTACCTCCCTGATTTTCTCTTTGGGAAAAATTTAGCTGGGCTTATGGTGAACATATCATTGAAATTATGGGGGACCTTTATGAGACCTCTTTGAACCTCAGAAGGGTTCCCTTATTTCTCAAATGGGGTTGTACAAAGAAAACCTGAAGTTCCTTTCCAGCTACTAAACAGCCTTCTTAGGATACGCTGCTTCCTTAGCACTTTTTTATTCTTCTGTAGCTCCATTACTTCCAAACATTTTCATATCACCAAAGCCTGGCAAAGTCCTAGCACCTTTGTGAAGCAGAAATAAGAAAGAATTATCCCGGCTTTTTTAAAGTTAGAAGAGTGAGGTGAAGCAAGCGGCTAGCCCAAAGTCACCCAGGGGAGGAGACATGAGCTGAGACCACCCCCCATATCTTTCCCCTGCCCATTCTTTTCCAGTACTCCTCGCTGGATCCCAGGAGCTGTCTGTCAGTGTGCTGACACCACTCAGGAGAATGCAAGTTTCATCCTGACACCAGAAAGACAGAGCTACAGTTACGCTTCAGTCCCCAAGGAGGCAGAGAAATTGCTTTTAGTTGACAAGTGCATCTCCCACACACACACCCCTCTGGTTGAATGAAAAGATAAAATCAAGTGAAAAATCCCAAATGCTCACTTAATTTTGTAAAGCATTTTGCTCTTTGAGCTAAGAGTAGGCAAGATGAGAGAATTTTCCAACTCTGGGAGTCTCGACAGGGTGGGGTGGGAGGAATAGTACGAATTAAGGAGACACAGAAAAAAATGTCAGAAAGAAGAAAAAGTGGAGAGAGATATTTTAGTTTTGTAACGCGATCAATAAGAGAAAACGGAGTTATTTGAAGAAAAGAACTAGAAAGAATTGAGGTGTGTTCTTATGCCTTTGAAAAATTACAAAAGCTCCAAGCCACTGAAATTTCTAATCTGGGTGAAAATTCTGTGGCTTTCAGTAACAAGAGTCTGGGGGCTGATCAGGGAGACCATCCACTTTTGTGTTATGAAAGCTCTTGAGCTTTCCTAGCTCTGAAGGTCGCCTCTGCATATCACTCATCCGTATATGTGTGAGCATAGCAGCTCCCCATGTGCTCTCATATCTATTTTGCACCTGACTCTCGTACAGCTTTGGGAGGTTGGTAGGACAGAGATTAGCACAACCTCATTCAGATGCAACAACTAAGTTCATGGAAGGGAAGCTACTTGCCCCAAATCACTGCCTTTGGGGGTTTTTGTTTGAGATCTGTACTTGAACCACAGTTTGGGCCTCCTTCTCTTGTGCTCAGCTCCCTGTCATACTGCCCATATCCAGACTAAAATCTTGTCTTTAGACATTATATGTCTCCTGACTCCCTTTGGACTCCAGGGACTGTAGACTTTCCCCTTGCTGAGAATTCTAAAGCCCTTAGAAAACCTGAGAATCACCCCAGCTAAGAATGTCCTTATTCTTAGATGGATTCTGAGGTATTCAGGGATGAAGTGTCATGATATCTGCAACATATTTTCAAATGAGGAGAGTGAGAGAGAAAGAGAGTAACGGTGTATGAATGCAAGAGAGAGAGAGAGAGAGAGAGAGAGAGAGAGAGAGATATCATGAAATGAATGAAAGAGGAAGAGAGAAGGAAAGCGCACAGTTGTGGCCAATTTTTTACAAGAGTATGTACTAGCATTTATTGTGGTATTCTTTCAAATTCACTGAATGTTAAAAGTCTGAAAATACAAAATTAAGGGGAATCTCCCCTTAAACCTCCACCCCAGCTACATACACTAAAATCTGGGGGTCAGTGGTGCATCCCCCTCCCACAGGGCTCCACCTGAGGCCTCCATCAGGCTGGCCCAGCCCCAAGCCCAGAACTAGCTCAGCAGGACTAGATCTATGAGTGGTCATAGTGTTGTAGCTGGAGGTCAGATGCTGGGAAATGGCTGCTCGTACTAAGTCAGAGTTTAGGGTGAAGGGTTTGGTGACAAAACAGCTAAATTGGAGCCCTAGAAGAGTTCTCAAATTCTAAATACAGCTGGACATTTTCTGAAGACAAATTATTTTTTTTAATTTCAAAATTTGCTTACCAAGGCTGAAAATGCCATTAGAGATAATCTAGTCCAGCTTCACCACATCACAGGGGGTGGAGAGGCAGTAAAATCCAGAAAGGGAAAGTGACTTACCCAGCATCGCCTAGCAAGTTCGTGGCTGAAAAGGGACTAAAAGCCAGATGTCCGACATCTTGGTCCAGGGCTTGGTTTGTTACATCACACTGCCATCCCACCTTGGGTTCCCGGATTCTTGAAAAGTCATATGCCCACCCCAGGGCTTGTTCTCTTCAGACCAGCATGGCACTTGGGGGATTTGCAGTCAGCCACAGTCCCTGCTGCTGGGAGCAGAGCCAGGTGCCTGAAGATGGCACCTGTCACATCCCATTGGAATAAATGACCTCCCTTTGAAACTGAGACAGGCCAGACAGAATCTGGGAGCCACATCTTGAGAGCAGAGTTAGTCCTGGCCCTCGTGGCTGGTGTGCCATGGACATTCTAGCAGAGGGTCATGGAAAATGTCCTGAGTACTGTTTGCTAGGGAGTTTTCTACCTCTCTGGGACCCCAAGTGATTTATTGAGTATTTTAGGGGCAGCCACTCTGGTTGATTGGTTTAGCTGCCATTACCCTGAGGGGATGGGGGGGCATCTGCCTGCTGCTTCCCCTGGTCTGTCTGCTCACAGGATTGGTTCATAGGATGGCTTAGCTGGACCCTTGTGAGCTTGTCGGGATTAATGGTATTTGACCATAGATAGATCATGAGAAATCACAGCAGTACCTTTGGGTGGGGGTGGATGGAACAAGCAGGAGGAGGGCAATAGAGAGGAAGGGAAAAGAGCAAAAGGGGGGAGGGAAGAAAAGAAGGGGGAGAACGGGGAGAGGAAAGTGCAATGAAGGAATTTTGTGAACCAACGCTGACATTTCTGTAGCTTCTCTCACTTTTAATCACCCTCTCCATTAATTGTCATTTGTCAGTGCAAATTAAGTCTTTCTCCTCCACTGTAACTCAATCCTAGGACAACCCGATTTTAAACAGAGATTCAGGGCTAGCTCCAGAACTCCAGTTTCCCTTAGCTACCGTATTGCTTGCCCTTTCTTCCCTGTGTTCCTCATCCCAGCCATGGTAGAGATTGGCATGTGAACACCAGAACTGGCCCTGGGAGAAAGATGCTGATGACTCAGTATCTTCTGAGCTGCTTTGGATCCATCTGGCATGCACCCAAGGCCCCCCTCTCCTGCTTTCTGGGGCCAAACACTTTCCCCTACTTTCAAACACCCAGAGTTTATAACTGTCCTGCTGATCCTCCAGATCCCAGGAGATTCCCTGCCTGGGACCAGGGAGCAGCTCTGCTAGAGAAGAGGGGCCAAGCTGGGGCCAGATCAAATGATAGAAAGGACATTGACATATTCAGCACGCTATCTACATATGTCAAAGAACTAAAGACCAGGCTACATTCAGAAAATCCTTTTCTTGCCCTCAAAGGAGGAGGCATTTGGTCAGATCACCAGACTCTAGATCCCCAGTACCTTAGCAAATCACAGGAAAACAAGTCTCTGAGTGACTGAACTCTGACTTTGTTTTCAAAATGGATTCTGGGGTGCCAATGTCAGCAATAGGAAAGGAAGAGAATGTGTAGCCTGGGTACAGGTCATGGGCTGTAGACCTCCTCACTGGGCCAGGGTCTGGGGCCCAGTATCCTGGGGCTGGGGATACAGCTCTCTCCCACATCCCTAGGGAAAGAGCCACCAATACATCCTCCCATACATGGGCATATCTTGCTGTCTTCAGATGCCATTACTCAAATCTACTCAGTGATAGTGAGATGCCCTGAAAGGTATGGGATCAGGGAGTGAATGCAGAACCTTGACACCTCTGGCTTTTTTGTCCTTCCTTCTCATGTCAGAGGAAGAAAGGGCCCTTTCTGGGCCACCCCCACTGGTATTCTGATGCTCAGCCCCTCCTGCTGCTGCTGCTGCTGCCTCAGCCACCAAGGAACCTCTTACTTTACCCTCTAGTACCTTCAGCTTTTCCACTTTCACTGACTCCTTCCCTCTGCCTGTGCAGATCTTAACCTTCCCCATGAAGCATAATATTCCCTTCAGCCTTGGTCTTCAACACCTTGAAAGAGTCTCTACACATGCTCTCCTTACTTTCCCTCCATACATACACTCTTTCCTCTGTCCACAGTTAGATGGCTTCTGCCCTCTCTACACATGCACATACACACACATACTTGGTCCCTTTCAATGCAGTTACCAATGTCCTTTTGCAGGTCTAATCCAAGGGGACACATCTCTGTCCTAATTTGATTTGCATTCTCTGCAGAATGCCACATGGTGCATCTCTTTCTATTTATTGAAACTCTCTCCTTCCTTAATTCTGAGGACACTGTACTATGCTAGCCTTCTTACCTCTCATTACTCCCTCTGGCTCTACATTCTCCTCTAGCACCCTGAATGGATGCATCCTTCAAGGTCCTGTCCTTCACGCCCCATTCTTGTGTGGAGGGGCTCATCTACTCTTATACTCTTATACTCTTATGCCCTTATACTCTGGGTCACTTGTGCTACCCAAAACAGTGTCCTGCATAGAGTAGATACTTAATTAATATTTGCCTAATTGATTAACCAGTTGTTAATTGCACAGTTCCTGGTACATAACAAATGTCCCATAAAGACTATTATTGGCATTTTACAGTTTATAAACATTTCCTGTATATTTGCCTAACTTCATCCTTATAATAACCCTGTGAGGTTGATACTTTCTTATTCACATTTTTATGGATGACAGAAGAGGAATGGAGCTAACATTTCTTTTCTGCCAATTCTATGCCAAGTGCTTTATACACATTTTAATTTAGTTTTCACAACAGCACTGTGAAGTAGGTGTCCTCTGCCACATTCTACAGATGGAAAAACTGAACCTCAGAGAGGAGTCGAAGATCACAAAGAGTATATGATTTATCTCCTCTGCTATTTCATTCTTCTGCAAATTTGATCATACCAAATTGAGTGAGCAATATAGGAAGGCACATGAAAGGTACCACAGAGTGATATTATAATTGTTTACATATAAGTACTTTGGGGTGGGTTGCATTCCTATTAAATTTAATGTCAGGCATATAGAGAGCTGAAGAGTAAAACAAAACCCTTCTATTTCCAAACACTTTCTGCCTTGCCCCTGAATATTATAATAAGAGGAATTGGTTATTGAGTGCTTACCATGTGCCAGGCACTGTGCTTAATGTTTTACATGTGTACTTTCATTTATGCCTCACCACCACTCTAAGAGGTAAGGGCTGTTATTATACCCCAATTTATACACAAGGTTATTGTGCCTCATAGGAGTTAAGTGACTTGTTCAAAGACCTCCTGGTTAGTTTTTAAACTAATTGAAATTTGAAGTCAGGTTGGTCTGACTCCAAAGCTAATATTCTTTTAATGACACTAGGCTGTCTTTCCAGATAGGGAAACCAAGGCTCAGGGAGGTTGTGATGTCATGTCTCCTGAGGCTGTATATATATATATATATATTTTTTTTTTCACCTTGTTCCAGTTGTCAGCATCTCTTTGCTGAAGGGACTGTTCTGTATTGTCAATAATTCTTATATATCTGTGGTCTGTCTCCTCAACCACATTGTCAGCTCTGCCAAACCTCGTTAGATTCCCCCACAGATGGTTCTCACTAAATACTTGTCAATTGATAACCGTGGAACTCTCTTCACTTGGGAGAATTATTAATAAACTATCAGGCTTTAACAAAGCCCTTCTTATCTCCAAAGGAGTTGAGTCCTTGGTGCTTAGGAGATGTATCAATTCCTCGCCTTCCTGCAGCTTGAAGTCAGGAGCCCACACTGCCCGCCTCCGCACAGCATCCATTCTCTAGGGAGCTTCAATAGCGTCAGAATCATTTCACCAAAGACTAAATTATGTGTGTGACTCTGGGAGGGTGAGGTCTCTGTAAAGGAAGGGAAGAATGAAGGGATGCCGCATGCAGATGGGCCCTCGGATGTTTGTCACCATCTGAGATGATGTGTCAACCTCTCACAGCCACCCTCTATAGAATCAGCTCTAAAGATTGATCGTTGATGTTATTATTGGCAGTATTAATAATACTTCTTACATTTGTACTGTGAGCTTCTACTTACGCAAAAGGTTTCCACTCAATATTTTATCATGTTTAATCTGTGCCAGCCTTCTGAAAAAAAATTTAGGCTTCAATATCCCCCGAAAAAACAGTCCTCTGTCCAGTTTGTGGGAATAGGAGTCACCCCAGGGAAACAGAGACGGACAGCTGAGACCCTGAGAAGGAGAACCTTAGCTGGCTGGAATTAAAGGTCAGCAATGAGTCCCACTGAGCAATGAAACATGTTCAGAGCCTGAAAACCAATCCCCAACCTCCTTCCTTCTCTTTGACCATTCTCAGACCCACTGGGACCTCCCAGCCCAAGCAGAATTTTTATTTCCTCCCACAGCAATAAGAATTTACCCTTCCATGTCCCTTCCCCCACCATTGGCCTCAGGGACACTTCTGTGGAAGGAAGCTCATCAATTATCTCTTCCCCTCCTCCAGACCAATTTTCTCATGCATTTGTATGAGTTCGCTTAGCACCCTGCAAAGAGACAGGCAGTAGTAATAATCACAGCTAACATTCATGCAGCTTTTACTACAAGCCCAGCACTATAATAAGCACTCTGCATGTATAATTTCTCTTCATCCTTGCAATATTACTATGAAGAAGGTTTATTAAGATCCTCATTTGAAGTTGAGGCTCTGAGTGAGTAAGCAATCTGCCCAAGGCCACACAGCTGACTAATACAGAGACAGGATTCAAATCCAGGTCTGCCTACGAGCCCCTCCAGTATACTGTCTCTTAGTACTGGCCTCCATTTCCCAGATACAAACAGTGAGATACAGAGATTGGAAGGTCATGTGACATTCAGAGGAAAGAGTCCCAGAAAGTCAGAAAATAGTTTTCCTCCCATTTCTGCCAATAACAGGCTAGATTACTCTGGTGATCTCTGGGTGACTCACTTAAAGTTCCCTTTCTCTGAATCTGTAAGCAGGATCCACAATGTGTGAGAGTCAGATGAACCAAGAAAGGTTAATCTCCTCCAAATCTATAGAGTTTAAAAGCACCTTGTGAATGCAAAGTGTTCTTATCATAATCCTTAACATTATTATTCCAGCCTATTCATCTACCAATGAACCTGGGATAGAGTCCTAGCGCTGCCCCTGGATTCTAGTGCCATTTAAGTGCCAAGACAAATGGTCTCAGGGAGTCAGGGGTGATCCATTATCTGGATATGGATTATTTCTCAGGAGTAAATCGTTAGCCCTGTCGGGTGGCTGATGAATTCTCCCACTGCACCTGGGGGCTCATTTCTCTGCATGAAACGTGCAGGGAATGCAAGCAGACAGCAGCTGGAGTCGCAGTGTGACTCTGCAGACAGGGTCCTGGGGGCAGGGAATAAGGATGTGCTGGTTAGTTTCCAGGGAGCAGCAATTGACCCCACCCATCTTTGATTGAGAAGACAGATAATGAACCCCATTTGTGCACAGCCCAATCCAGGGCAGAAAGGGGTAGCTCCTGCTCCCTCTTTATGCTTGAAGCATCTTTGCAGAGAACAAAGCAAAAAAGCAGCTGACAGATTCATGAACAAACAGCTACTGACAGAGAGATGAGAAGAACGGGCAATGGAAAGAAAGAAATGGAGAAAAAAAAAGGATAAAAAGAGGGAGAGGGAAAGGAGAGAAAAATGAATAAAATAAAACATCACAGAGAACAGACATGTGGAATAAAACGAAAAGATTAAAAGGAGAACTCCAGAAAGAGGACCTATGAGGAAAAGGAGAAAGAAAGACAAAGAAAAACAGACTCAGAAAGAATCACCCCCAAAGGTAAAAAAAAAAAAAATAAGGAAGGAAAAAGAAAAAATGAAAATACATGGGAAAAGACAGATCGAGAGAGAGAGAAAACAAATAGAAGCAGAGGAAGAGAAAGTGGGAGAAATACATAAAACAGAAAAATCAGAAAAGGATATGGAAAAATTAAAAAATAAAACAAGCAGAGTTATAGAGACACAGTGAAAGGGGGGATAACTGGAAATAAATAGATGGGTGAAGCACACAAGTACAACTTGGATGTCTCTTTACAAATGCACACAATGTAACCTAATGGCGTGTACCTGCACATTAATCTGAAATTATGAAAATATAAACAGATGAGGAAAGTTGAGAAACATGGAAGAGACTGAGGTCTGTAGGGGGGCCAGAAATAATTTTCCCCCTCCCTCCCACTTTCTCATGGAGTAAAGTACTGAAGGCCAAATAGAAAGGTAGAGACCATCACAAGAAATAAAGGCTGCAGATAATGTTCTGAGCACATAGAAGGACACGTGCACACACACACAGGTGCACACATGTGCATGCACACACATGCACAAAATCAGCCAGACACAGAAACACATTCTGAGGCGAACAGGCACACCCAGATACACAGGTGCTGAAAGCCTGGAGACATTGGCAGAGACAGGTATCATAGCAAACAGGTATCAACAGAGCCAACTTGCACACAAGGATGGGCATGAGCAGAAACCAACAAGGAACTAGGTTCACTGCTGCTGAGGATGACACAGAGACACCGCAAAAAATGGACATATGGAGAGACAGGTACAGAAGCAGAGACCAGCCAGGGTGGGAAGAGGAGGTTTGGCCTAGCTCTGTTCCTCCTCTCTTCTCTTTGCCTTCATGAAGTACCCTAATAAAGGACATTTGCCTCCCTGTGTCTCCTGCCCTAAGGACTTTCCTCTAGGCTTTGTGACAACTGGTAGCACAGAGTTTTAGAATTACATAAACTCAATCCTGCTAACTAGTCTGTTAGTTACTATGTCACCCTCCCAGAGAGCAGTTGTCCCTTACCAATTTAAATGACCATATCCAAAAGCCCCCTTCAGGAATGAGTGTAAATGGTGGAATATCAGGTCCTGTGGCTAAGACAGAGTTGAAGTCTGTCTTAATTCTTATTCCAAGACTAGGACTCTCTTTCCCCTAGTGTACCATCATCCGTCTTAATTTCATGGGGCTTTCTCTTACTCCTCTGCTCAGTGAGGGAACTTTTATAAAATTTCTCTGGCTACAAAGTGTTTCTTGCAAAAGGAAAGTTTGAAAACCTCAGGGTTACACAGGGCCAGATAAGTTCTAAGGGTCTTTCCAGCTCTGACATTCTGGGATTTTATGACTAAGAGTTAATTTGTTCAAATCTAAACCCACAATAATTGGACAGAACTTGATTGAATTTTCTGAGCAAACATGGCGTCACTGTCTGCCCCAATAAATATTTAGCCATGACCCCAGTTTATTGATTTTGTGAAATATCAATATTTCTTGGCATAGTTTCCAACACTAACTGGTAGACCCATGATGATGTGAAATATGCAGGCTCAAGATGCCCTTCCAGGAAAGTCACAGAGTGGTTGTTGGTGTGTCCATCTGTCTTGGCCTGACACACAAACTGCACCACTCCCTACGGCTAGTGCAGGGCACATGGAGGGGTGAAACAACTGCCTTTGAAAGGTCCATACTGCTTGGGTGGACAGATCATGTAGGCCTAAAAGTTCAGGGATGTATAGCCAGCTGATCACAAAGAGAACCTTCAGTGAACAGGGATTTCCTTGTGCAACATTACTTTGATGATTATAAATATCCCTGAGAGCATCTGCCTCACTTAATATTCATTCATTCATTAATTCTACAGAGAGTGCTTTCTCTGTGCCAAGCTCTGTGCTAGAACTAGGGAAATAGACATGAGCAAGATACAGTCAAATACCTCTGAATTATCTCATCTTGGAATTTAAATTGTGATATAGTTGGGGGCAATAAATAAGCCAAATCCAAGAAATATTGATGCCTCTCAGCATCAACAAACTTAGGCTATGGATAAATATTTATGAGATGAAATAATTTGGTAGGAATATTACTATATATGCACACTTTTCATTATTCCTACAGGCAAAACTGATGAATCAGAGACCTTTTTTTGTTTACAATATTCAAGGTGCACAGAAGTCTTATAATTAGTTCAGGTAAAATAACTTGATTGGTTCCTAAGTACAACTCTAAAAAATGCAAGTTAACTTAATACTTTTTGTTTATCTTTTAGTTACATATTCTTGGTTTGTTTATCTTTTAGTTACACATTCTCAGTGACAGGGTTTCATTTGTTGGTGATGGTTTGAGAGCATTGTGTCTTGGAGAGAATTAAGGCATTACTGGAAGAGAAGGGAAGATTAATTCCTCTCTTTGATGCTGCTGTGACACTAATCCTGTCATCCCCCAGCAGAGATACATTTGTGTATGTTTGTGAGTTTGTTCTCTTGATCATTCATTCTTTTTCTTAATTAAATCATAACTGTATACATTAATACATTTATGGGGTGCAATGTGCTGATTTGTTATACAATGTGGAAAACTTACATCCAACTGGTTAATATAACCATCACCTCACTTATTTGTTGTGGTAACACATTTATACTCTAAACAGTTTTGAAATATACCATTATATTGTGCCCATTAGGTGAGGTCCCATCAAATACCCTCCCTCCTTCTGGCCTTTCCCCTCCCTTCCCCTCTCTCTCCTTTTCTCTCCTTCTTTGTGGACTATAGTTGTGTTTTATCATTCGTATGAATGTGTAGGTGATTATATATTGGTTTCGTAGTAGTATTGAGTACACTGGATACTTTTTCTTCCATTCTTGAGATACTTTACTGAGAAGAATATGTTCCAGCTCCATCCAGATAAACATAAATGAGGTAAAGTCTCCATCTTTTATGACTGCATAGTATTCCACGGTATACATACACCACAATTTTTTAATCCATTCATTGGTCAATTGGCACTTGGGTGCTTCCATTACTTGGCAATTATGAATTGGGCTGCAATAAAAATTCTGGTGCAAATGTCTTTCTTGTAAAATGATTTTTGATCATCTGGGTATACACCTAGTAGAGGAATTGCAGGATGGAATAGCAAGTCGACTTTTAGTTCCTTGAGTATTCTCCCAACTTCTTTCCAAAAAGTAAGTATTAGTTTGCATTCCCACCAACAGTGTAGAAGTGTTGCCTTCTCTCCACATCCATACCAACATCTGTAGTTTTGGGATTGTGTGATGTGGGCTAATCTTACTGGAGTTAGATGATATCTCAAAGTGGTTCTGATTTGCATTTCTCTGATGATTATTCATTCTTATGCTTATTTAGTATTTTTTCATACATTCACCAACCACAGGCTAAGCACCTTCTCTGATGAATGCACTGAACCAAGTATGGGAGCACTAGAAAGACTGAAATATAGTCCCTGCCCTTGAAGGGCTTATGCTCCATAAATGGAAACAACAAATAACTTGAGGACTTTATGATGAGTGTTGTAAGAGAGGTGTGGAAAAAGGGAAGTTGGAAAGAACTGAGACCAAGAAATAAGAGAGTAGGTAGAAAAGCATTAAAAGAGGAGGTGATATTTGATGGGGTGTGGCAGGGAGGTCTGAAGATTGATACTGTTCATCATTGTGGGGCTACATAGAGCCATCCCCATTCCCCTGGCTATTTTTCTTTTAATAAGTAGAATTTATTCATAAGAGCCACAAAGCCACACAAAAAGCAGATCAGTCTATGGCCAGGATTAGCCTAGTATCCTGCATCAGTTTAACTACTTTGATTTAGGGTGAAATATAGCCACTATTTGGAAAAACACAGTGGGGATGGAGGTTGGTCAGAGTCTGGTTTCTATCCCCTAAATCCAGGTTCTTGAAACAAGACTTTCCTTGCCCACCCAGCACCCCTATCTAGCAGAATTCTTCTTTCATGGGGGCTAAGGGGTTTGAGTGGTACTGGGTACTGTGGTGGCTTTCAAATTATTCACATTCCAAAGGAGCTTTAATGATTTCTAAGATAATTGGTTGTAGAAATAAGTTCTTCTAAAAACCCAGCAATAGAATGTTGGTGATGCCACAGGATGATTCAGAGCATTTGGCCTTAATTACTTTGATTGTCCGCCAGGATTTAATATATGAATATTACATTGCGATCTTCAATTTAATTTCTTGTGTAAATGGATTGTGGCAGAATCCTGTAGTCCTGGAACTGGCACATAATTCAGCGTGGGAGTCACTATCTTAACTCATCTCATTACTCAAGCCATTTGTTGTCCTTCAGGCTTTGACAGCCGGGAGATGGGAAAGTAGCAGAGGTGATGTGATCTCTCAACCTGGGTCCAGACAGACATGAGCCATAGTCTCTACCGATTACGTTGTTACACAGACACAGACAGAACTTATTTTCAGAAGAAAAAACAATGTTCCAGTCAATGTGCCGCTGTGTGCCCTGGTCTTTCTTAGCATAATGAAATGAAAAAAGCTGGCATGTGCATGCAAGAGATCTGAGTTCTAGTCTTAGCTTGGCCACTAACTTACAGTATGGCTTTGGGCAAGTCACTTGATTTCTCTCAGCTTCCAATTCCTCACCATTAAAAAGTGCTTTCCAGAGTGAAGGCTTTCTGACCTATAAATACCACATGGCAAATCGGACAGTCTTGGTTGACACCATGGCTGAAACAAGGTTGTTTCTGTCTATCCTATGAATAATAAGCAGAACAGCTCCTGCACCGCAAGAATGGGCAATGTTTGAAAGAAGGGAGGGAACAAGAAGGGAAGGTGTAGGGAACACCCCTGCAACTTTAGCTAGGTACCCCTTAGGGCCCAGGTGAGCTTGTTAAGACCTTCACAAAATGGGGGTCATTTGGGCCTAGGAAGACTCCAAAAGTATTAAATGGGATGCTACAGTGCTTGAGAATTTATTTGTAATACATATAATAAAGAACTTGCATCTAGAATGTATGAAGAACTCCTATAAATGAATATGAAAGGGCAATCTAACATGGAAAAAAATGTATTGTACAAAAGAGTACATCCAAAAAGCCAATGACATATAAAAAGATGCTCAACCCTCATTAGTCACCAGAGAACTGCAAATTAAACGACAATGAGATACCACTGCACACCCACCAGAATTATTAAAATTTAAAAATCTGACAATACTCAGTGTTGATAATGATTTGACATAATGAGAGAGTGAAAGTGGTACACACTTTAGAAAACTGGCATCATCTAGTCAAGTGGAACATGTACAGACTCCGTGACTCAGTAATTCCACTACCAACATAAATGCACATACATGTATACCAAAAGCCAAACAAAAATAACCATAGTAATTTAGTCACAATAACCCCAGACTGGAAATAGTCTAGTGCCCATCTAAGGTAGAATGGATAAAGCGACTCTAGCATGTTTACAAAAGGGAATATTATACAGCAATGAGAAGAAACAATGTAAGCTTCATGCAACAACATGGATAAGTCTTACAAACATAATGTTAAATGAAAAAAGCCAAAAATAGAGGCGCACATACTGAAAGTCAATAACCAACAAAACTATACTTTTTAGAGATGCATGCTAAGGTGCACAGTGTGGATAAAAGTAAGGAAGTGATTTATGAAGCAATTAGAATAATTGTTAGCTTTTAGGAGGGAAAAGGGAGTGATGATTAGAGAAAGGGCATAAATTGGGCATTGGGGTACTGATAATATTTTATTTATTTTTTCTTTTTTATTTTTTTATTTTATTTTATTTTATTTTATTATTATAGATAAAAATATGCACCATAGATGTGGCCCAACCCATCACCCTCCCTCCACCCAAACCTCCCCCCTCCTTTCCCCCCTTCCTTGGTCCTTTCCTCATAGTCTTGAGGTATAGTTGGGTTATAGCCTTCATGTGAAAGCTATAGTTTAGCTTCTCAAAAAATGGAGTCAGCGAGCACTTTGTTGTGGCTGCAGTTCACACTGCACTGAGGCCCTTACATACAAGCCCCCCTTGTTCCTGCAGTTCACTGATGGAGGCAACAACTTAATCACGCAAAATGACATTTACCATTGGAATGAGTTTCTCTCTTTGAAAACCAGGAGCAGTTTCTCCTCTTTCAAAGCCTGCTTCCTGGTGGAAGACTTAAGCAACTCTTTGACCCTTTCAATCAGGCTATGTTAACCAGTGTGATGAAAATGTGCCAAACGGTCTATGAAACTAGTGTATAGTGCCCCATGATCACATTAATGTACACAGCTATGATTTAATAAAAAAAAATAAAAATAACAAAAAAAAAACCTGCAAAAAAAAAAAAATAATGTATATGTTGACATCACAAACTAATAATCCTATGGAAAAAGAGCTTTTCATACACACACATACACACACACACAGAAATACAAAATACACCACTGTTGTTTTCCTTTCAGAAATTTAATAACCACATTCAAGTCACATTTTTTTCTGTAGGTCTGTGCAACTTTGCCCAAACTCCTATAGCAAGAATAAATAAAGAAAATATGGTAAAGTAGAAAGGCATAAATTTTGTTGCTAAATAATTTTGACTTGAATTTGGGCTGTGTTACTTCAGAAACTTCGAAGAGTTTACTTTAATCTCTTATGGCTTCAATTTTCTCACCTCCACCATAGCGACATTACCAACTTTATAAGGGGTAGTAGGTATGAAATAAGAAATTGTCAAGCACGGTGACAAGCACACATCAGGGGCTTGGTAAACCTGTCCTTTCCCTCATCTTATACTTTACAATCTTAGCAGTGCATATATAACTTGCACATAGCCCATCCCTTTGTGATTTATTATAGATCTTTGTGTTGTGGAATCCAGCTCTTTGTCCCTGTCACAGTGACTAGAATATGGATTCAATAGTAACAATAACATCCACTGAATGAATAACGTATATGTATGTATAAATGTGTGCATATGTGGTCTAGACATGGTACTAGACAACCCCCTTTTTTGCACCGTCTTACTTAATCCTTTCAACATCCCTCAGATTTTAGATATCATTAAAATTCCAAGGTGAGGAAATTATGGGCCCATAATGTTGTCCACGTCTCACAGTAGTGAGGAGAGTAGCCAAAATGTGGACCTTGAAGTACAGTTCTCGTAGCAACATCTTAATCACGTCACTACACTCTTTCATATTAGATGAGTGTAATTAATATTTGAAAAGTGAAATTGTAAAGAGTCATAATAAAACCAGAAATCATAAGTGAGCTTAGGAAACACAAGTAAGGCAATATGACTATTCCTAACAACTTCCCTTAGGATAATTTGGGTAGGGTTGGCACACATAGAGTCAGTTTTTGTGCCTTACTCTAACTCCAAAACCCACTAACCTAGTGGTGGAGACACAGGTTTTCGTGCAGTGGGAGAGAATATTGAAGTCTGCAGCCTCTCAACAACTCCACAATTTCCTACACAGAGCAGTGATTAGACTGAAAAGGCACATTATCATTCAATGCAAGGAAAGGCTTTCATTTTATTTCCAGATAATCTGGCCTTCTCTACCTCTGATTTTGTTTTTAGATAACAGAAGAGGAAGGACAGCACTGTATTGAGAGGTTTCACAAGAAGCCCATGAAATAAGAGAAAGCAATATTTAACTTTAAGTGCTATATATTATGACTGTTCTTGTGCCCATTTTAACTCACATACAGCAAGTATTAATAGTACTGTGACTGACTTTGAGTAAAGCCTAACTCATGCTAGCTCATGCAATCCTCAGCTCTACCTGCCGACCTGTGATTATTTTCACTTTCATACAAGGAAATGGGGCATCCATGACTCAATGAATGCCCAAGTCACACTATTAGTATCCAAGCTGAGATTTGGACCAGCCAGTTCAATCCTAAAGCCTGTGCTGGTAACTCCTATGTTACACCAAGGAAAAGGTATGGCCAGATGGCAGAGGAATGAGAGACAGAGAATGGCAGCATTAGAACAGGAGAATGAGAACTTTGGAGACTGAGGTTGGAGCAAGAGAGTATCAACCATGGTTTACCGGCCTTCCATGTAGGTGCGGAGCCTCTGACTTGTTTTAATTATATATGAATGGAAGCCTTTTATAATACAGTGTTCTCATTAAATCCAACTGTGTCAAAGCAATAATCTTATAGTTTGAAATGGTGATCTTGTAAGGTTAAAAGGAAAAACCCTTTCCCTGTGCACCTACAAAAGTAACAGTCATCAAAAATCAAGTAGGTGGGAGGCAACAATATTGGAATAGACCATTTGGAGTCATTCGCTATTGAGAACATATCTAGGGAAAGGGTTTGGGTTTTTTTCTCTCTTTAAAAAAAGTCTCATTTCAGAATATTATGGGGGTATAAACATTATGGTTAGGTAAATTGCTTTTGTACAGTTTGAGTCAAATAAGTGTGCCCATAACCAGACAGTGTGCATTGTACCTGCTAGGTTTGAATTTACCCATCACCCACTCTCCCCTCCCACCTCCTTGATTTTTGATGACTGTTACTTCCATAGGATTAACACTCCTTCTTTAATCAAGATATTGTCTAGGTTGCTACATATACCCATACTGCTAATTCCAGACTCTCTCTACTCAAGAGGAGAGTCCATCCTACTGAAACTTACAGTGAGTGCTGCTTAGTGGGAACATCTGGGTTCCAGGAACCAGAGAGCCCTCCCTACCACTACCCCCTTCGCGTTACCCTGTTATCTCCAACCATTACCCATGTTCCAGGACCTGGGGCAGGACTCCATTCCTTCAGTCTTTCCTTATCAACCTCCCTCCCTTACATGTCCTAGAAACACAAGGGTCCTATTTCACCTTTACTAAAACATTTTGTGCATTTCTGGGTGGTTTGGTTTTGTCATACTGATGAGACGACACAAACTCACAGAGAACAGGAGGTATGAACAGATTCGTGCAGTTGTTTCCAAACTACTTTTCAAATACACAACTATGCAGAATTCTCATACAGAAAATAGAAGCAGAGAGGCTTTGGTGGAAGTGAGTGAGCTGGCCACAAAGTCTGTTTATCCAGCTTCCCCTTTCTCATTTCTTCTCCAAGAAACTGTGACATGCGACATGGGAAGGGACTCAAGCCCATACGGGCTAAATTCAAACTCAAGCTCCCTGGGTGACTGCAGGAGAGTCCCTGCTCATCTGAGCCCCCATGTCTTACCCCTGTAAGGGGCATCATATGCCAACCTCAAGTGTTGGGTTAAGGGTTTGAGGAAATAACCAGAAATGTTTCACTTTCTTCTTTCAGTTTTTGTTCTCCCTTCCCCAGCCTCTCTTTTTCTCCTTTCTCCAATTCTCCCCACCACCCATTTCCATGACACCTTTTATGTTGCCATGTCTATGGTTGGTCCTCATTGAACATGTCTTCATGTACTGTTTTATTTCCTGAATAGCAAAGATACATTTTGAATATCTTATACTTACATGTATATGCAGTGTGAGGCATACTAAGAAAATAATGTAACAGCCACCATGTTGGTGTTACTGGACATATATTTATAAAGCTCTTTTTTATGTATGGATATAGAGTTTGCATATTCATGGAGTATGTTTTCCATTCCACAGTACCACATTAGGCAATATATTACATCTCCTGGCCTGTTTGATATTCATTGCTAATAAAGTCTCATAGAAATAAAGCTATGTGGTAATAGAATGGCAGCTTTTTATTGCAGAGATGTTTCTATTATGCTAATTTATAATTTAGATGATTTACTCTAATAAGTGTAATTTCTTAATAAAAACAAAACTATAGTCAAATTTCAAAATGCCTCTACCTCTGGCTGGCAAATTTACATACCTCACAGTTTTATTGAATATATTCTGTGAAGATAAAACACATTTTTTACATAACAATCACCTCCAGCTTTTCCACGGAGAATTTGATGGCATAAAACAGCTGCACATCTGTAATTGTTTTGCCACCTGTTCTATGGAACCGAATGTTCTGTGCCCTACAGTGGTGATTGCATGATGTTTTGCTCACATTTCAAGGTCATGAATTCTTCTACTTTCATTTTCTGATATTTTTGGCATGGAGGGAGGGAATGTTAGATAGAGTTGATTTTTTAAGGTTTGATTAGAAATTTTCTAGAAGAAAGAAATTAAATAGGGATTTGTTTGAAATGAGCCAGATGACTGGATAAGAGGAGACAGCCACCATCTGTGATGAGCTTTAATTTCTAATTTCCAAAGGACAGTTATTTTAGTTTTATGTTAATATAGAAAAAAATAAACAAAGTTTCAAAAGAAACTAAGACCTTTAATTCAGGAAAAAAATATTAAAATGTGACAATATTGTTTAAATAATGATCTCTCTCTCTCTTTTTCTCTCTCCCTCCCCTTCACTCTCTCATACACACACACAAACACACACACACATGCACACATCACATACACACATTAATCACCTATGTTGATTCGTGAATTTTAATTATGTCATATTAAAGCACAATGACAATAACTAATCTATCCAAATTTTTAAAACTTCATGAAGGTAATATATTTTGATGCCACCATGAGCAAATGTCACCCTTTGTCAAATACCAAAATACTCAAATCTGTCTCTCATAAGATCAATGGTGATGACCCATGTGTTTTTACCAATGACACTACTTTTAGGTGTCTTAAAGTAGTTTTAGTGCGATTACTCACTGCGATGAGTTGTGAACTGAATTCGAGTGATTGAGAGATGACAGCTGAGACAAGGAGAGGGGATTGTAATTTTTTTAACCCAGTTGATTTATTTATACATTTTCCATATCTATAGTCCTTGGAAATTTCATTCTTGGTTCTTAGTTTTAGCTCATTCTTAATTAATGATTCTGCTTATTTAATATACAGTTATGCATAGGCCAAACTGAAACATAATATATGTTAAATGCAATCTTCCTCCAATAACTATCTGTTGAAAAAGGAAAGGGCAGAGGCTAGGAAGAAGACTCACTTGAAAGTATTCTGTTTTTTGAATTGGGGAATTTTTTAGTATGTATAAACAGTAAGTCGTAAAAAATGTAGTCATGGATGTATCCCAAGTTTCTGCCTAGATTGAAGGATAGGTAATTGTGCCACTAGTAGAAATCAGAAATGAAAGGATGGAAACGGTTTTAGGGAGTAAAGAAGTGGATGAATCTGGTTAGAGCTGCACTGAATCTGAGGTTCCTGCAGGGCTGCAAGAGGGGCATCCCCAACTTTGAGCTGATGGGCTTTGAATTATGAGCATCTCTGTGCTAAATTCCTGTTGTTCAACGGGAAGCAATTTTGATCTAAATGGACATTCTTGCAACTTCTAGACAATTTACATTGTTAAACTGGGGATGTGAAAAGGCTACTGTCAGTGTCTGGGTAGAGTCCAGGACACCAGTAACCTTCTGCAATGTACAAGAGAACTTTCAGAGACCCTCCACACCAAAACAAAGAATAATTTATCTCAAAATATCAATAACATTGAGGTTGAAAACCATGAGAAAAAATTCTTATTGACCAGACTCTGGCCAGGCTCCTCTGAGTCCTTTCTCAACTAGACTTCCACCCTGGTCTGTGAAGACTTAAGTAAAATACTAACATAGTTTCTTAGAGCTCTAGGGCACATCCCTAGAATGAACATAACCCCCGTCAAAGTGCCTGTGGGAGGAAACTCACAGCTTTCCTCAGAGTTTACTGTTTGCACCAACGAACACCTGAAGATATGGTCCCTGCCTCCCATACTCTGTGGGTGAGTAGAGACTTGACTTTAGTAACAGTCAGTTAGCAAACCCAGATGAATTTCACATAAGCCAATTCCCCTTCCTGCTTTTTTGTGATTTTTCACTTTGTGGACTGTGGTGAGCCCTCACTGAACTCCCTCTCTATGTCCTCTGCTCTCTTTTAAACACAAAGTCACCTCTATATAAATGGAAGCTGAGCTCAGTTCACATTAAACTCCTCCCTATTGCAGTAGTACAATACTGCTTAAAATTTTTCCTTTAATGTCTGGCTTTGTTCCTACAGACAACAGATGAAGGGTGCATGAATGTGTGTGCATAAAGAGCTATATTCTAGTAGATGGAAAACAAGATTGTATTTAATGGAAAACTCATGTGGAGAATAAACATCACAGGTGTTCATGAAGGTTCATAAATTGTATTAGATGGCAGAAAAAACAAAATATAGCAGTGCATATGAAGAAACCCAGGGTTATTGATTATAATCCCCCATTGTACATCTAAAAGTAACAAAAGTTTAAGAAGTAATCTTTCCAATTTGCTTAGCTATGTAGCAAATTATATAAGATAACTGAGGATTTAGTTATCTTTGATTCTACAGCAGATTTGTTGTCCTGCCTACCATACTAAGAATAAAGGCTATTACATGAGTGATACATGATCATTCCCTCTATAATTGAGGACATCTTGCAGTCCTTGAGTATTTATGACTGAAGTTTTGCTGGGCTGGTCAGAAGTCCATATTTAGGTAATCACTAGAGGGCTGCTAAAAATATTAGAATTGTAACTACACAAATTCGTTGCTTAACACTGGGCAACCTGTTAAAATGGGTGAGATCACACATATTTGATAGCATATGGAATCTCTAAAAAAAATTAAGATTGCTATTTCCTTTAGAAATATTAATCTGGGAGTGTATTCCTTTTTTGATTACCTTATATAGCTTTTAAAAATTCTTGATTATCCTGGAAGTAGAATATATACCAGATCAGAAGATGCATATGGAGCTGCTCTGGTTTGAATGTTTGTCTCCTGCAAAACTCATATTGGAATTAATTGCCATTATAACAATATTAAAAGGTGCTAACTTTTGGGCCTTTAAGGACTTCATCCTCATTGGGTGTGGTTAAGGCTGGTGTAAAACAGAGAGTTTAATCCCACCTTTCTTTCTTTTGCTCTTCCACCTCCCACCATGGGCTGATGCAGGTTCTTATCTCAACAAATGCCAGCGCCTCGATCTTGAACTTCCCAGGCTACAGAACTGTGAGCCTATACATTTCTGTTCATTATAAACTACTCACTCTGTGTTATTCTGTTATAGCAGTACAATATAGATGAGGTCAGTAGCTATACTGAAATATGTGTACATATAATACAATAAGACAGGGTCGGGCTTGGTGGCTCACGCCCATTATCTCCTAGCACTCTGGGAAGCAAAGGTGGGTAGATTGCCTGAACTCACAGGTTCGAGACCAGCCTCAGTAAGAGTGAGATCCCGTCTCTAAAAATAACCGGCATTGTGGCAGTTTCCCGTAGTCCCAGCTCCTCGGGAGGCTGAGGCAAGAAAATGAATCACTTAAGCCCAAGAGTTTGAGGTTGCTGTGAGCTATGACAACGTGATACACTACTTAGGGTAACAAAGTGAGACTCTGTCTCAAAAAAAAAGAAAATTCAATAAGACACCCAAATACTGCACTTAAGTCCTTGTTAACAAATACATCAGCTGTTTGACCTTGATACAGTCATTTATTCTTTTTAGGACTTGGTTATCAACTGCAAAATATTTAATTAAATTAAAAAATCATTTGTAACCCTAACTAGAATAGATTCTATGATCCTTAAAACATAAAACTTCATGTTCAAAAACTGAACCTTTACCAATATCTAATATTGTTCCTTCAAACACTTTGCAAATATTTATTGAAGAGCTGTGGTTTGCAATACTCTGTTTTAGGTGGAATGGGATAAATACAAAGTATAAATCCTTGGTTCCTGTGCAGAAAAGTAAAACAAAACCCAAAATTTATTATTTAAAGAATAATGTTATTGTTAGAAAATACTATAGGCACAATTATGTAGAGTCAGGTGGGTAAAATTATTTTGACTTGGAGAATCAAGAAAATAGTAATTGATTAATGAGCTGGCATTTGAAGAAGAAGCTAAAAAGCTAGCACCATACTCAAAGGTATAAACTAAGCTGCTTAAAAAAATATATATATATATTTTTTCCCCAGATTGGAAGAACAGATGTTCACCTCCTTAGAATGGGTTAGAAATTTATTCCCCCAGAACTTGCAATATGGCCTGTTTAAGAAAAAAAAAAATGGCTTGCTTATTTGTCATTATTGCTAGATATTAGGTTTCTAACTGAATGCTTGACTCAGAGTGCGACTCCATGTAGTATATCAAAATAATTATAAAGTATTCCATCCAGTACTTCAATGGGGCTATCATCTGGATATATATTAAATGGGTAGAAAATCTTGATTAACCAGCATAGCTGTATCTGTATACATCTGGTCTTACTCTATGTTGATAATGAGGTTGATCAATGACTAAACAAATAGTGATCTCACTGCTATTTATCAGTTAAAAAAGAATCATACATTGTTTGATGGAACAAACAAAAGTCGGGAGAGAAGTCTTAATGTCCCAGTCTGTCTTTTTGCCCATTTCTGCATCAATTATAAAAGAATAGCTGGTTTGGCTAATTATCTGTTTTCTATGACTAGTCTCAGTTTTAGTGCTGCAAGTCTGATGTCCCGAGACTGCCTTATTTTCATCTCTAGAATTAAGAGTAGATGATATAACAGGATGGGGTAGGAGTAGAAGGAGTCTCTCAATTTGGGTGGCTAAGGAATATCTTAATAAAAAGATGAAACCTATGGAGGAGAGATGTTTCATTAATAAATGTAACATACCTTGAGTAGTGCTTAGAATGACATATTAAACACTATAAATATTTCTACGCACTTTTGTGTCCATGTGAAAAAAAAGTTATCAGATAGAAAATAGCTATCGTAAAATTGGTGATTTTTTGTTTACTTCAAAGAATAAAGAGTTTGCTACGAAGTTAACTTTGGAATATCACTAGTTTTAATATGTTCCGTTGTGAATAATGTGTGATTCAATAAAATGTTAAATGTTGATGCTTATATATGTACACATCACAGAGGATTGCGTTCTATATAGTTTCTCTCTAATGTGCTTTTTATTCTCAAATAATCATTTGTATTTTCTCTATGTTTTTCAGATTTAAATACATTTTGAGAAATTAAGAGATATCTGAAATCAAGTAATGTTTTTCAAAAACACAAATGATATCATGTCCCTTAGCCTCTTACTGCCCTCTCAGAAATTTTGACTACATGTAGAACTTGATAAACTTCCTAAAATGCTTTACTATCTCCTACATGGTTTGGCCCATGCTCTTTCTTTCTCTTTCTAACACAAGACACTAATTCCTTCTTTAGAGTTTTTTCATGTGTGTTGTCTCTGTCTGGATGACTCTGGCTCGTTCCTTCCTGTTTTTCAGGTGACAGGTACTTTCTTAATAAGATATTCCTTAACTACATCACCTTGATCATTCTCTGTGGACTAAGGCTCCTATGTTGTTATCATGTTCCAAACAGTCATCACCACATGAAATGATTCTGTTTATTTCTCTCTTCACCTATTATCTTCCTCGCTCTTGAAAACAATCTCAACTACAATGGGATTTATAAACCAATGTGGACTAATGAATTAATCAACTTTTTTTTTTTTTTTTTTTTGAGACAATCTCACTATTTCATGCTCAGTAGAGTACTGTGGTATCACATCTCACAGTAACCTCAAATTCTTGGGCGTAAGCTATTCTTTTGCCTCAGCCACCCAGTAGTTGGGACTACAGGCGCCTGCCGCAATGCCTGGCTATTTTTTTATTGTTGTTGCCGTTATTGTTTACCAGGTCCTGCCCGGGTTCTAACCCACCTGGTACATGGCCAGCACCCTAACCACTGGGCTATGAGCGCCGTGTCCAGTCAACTTTCTTTGTAGTTTTAGCATGCAGCAATGACTTGCCAATCATTAATTAGTTACCCAGAATGAGAAGAGCCGATAGCAGCATTTTTTTTTTTTTTCTCTTACAACAATGATTTAAGTAGGCTCCTTTCTCCCGGCTGTCACACTTATGCCTCCTGACAGTAAAAACAATGTATGTACAACGTATTATAAAGAATGAGATTTTGTAAAAAGGTTAAGAAGAAGAAGGAGGATATAACATTGTTTCCAATTTCCCCAGTTGATGAAAAGCCCTAGAAGGTCTTTTAATGCTATTTATTTGGCTTGTATTGTTTTACTATTCTATTTGCCCAGACTGATGAAAACAAAATAGATAACAACACACATCACAAGTGCTCTTGGCTGTGAGAACGTGATAAATTCACTTACATCTGGAAAGTCTATCTGACTTACAAAGTTTTGTAACAAAATTCAGGAAGCTTTCCAAATTTGCAATCATTTGAACTTTCATGTTTGCTATAAACATTTGGAAACATTTCTATGTGAATTTAAAATTACTCCTAAAGAATTAGTTTCTATACTGATAGTTAGGACAAGAAAACAAACATAAAACAAATGGATAGAGTGCACTCATATCTTCATTAAGAAAGAAAAACAGGCAGGGTAGTAGAAGTGAAGGAAGGAGGAAGGAAGGAAGAAAGGAAGGGAGGGAGGAAAGCAGACCAGCAGTTAGGAAGGATGGAAGGAAGGAAGGAAAGAGGGAGAGGGAAAGAAGGAAAAAGAGAAAATTTTTTAAAAGAAGGAAAGAGAAAAAGAAAATGTTAAATGACCAACATGATTAAAGTGATAGAAACTAGACAGGAAAGTTTCTTCCACTCAGAGTATGGGCAATTAATTCCTGCTCTGCTTCCAGAAAGCCAGTTATGACTCTTCTCTGAAATTTAACTCTTCTTCTCTCCAAAGGGTATGGAGACCCTTTATTCTTTAAATGTGCTCCTCCTAAAAACTTTAGTGCCCTCTCTAACTCCTGAAATTCTGCCTGATAGTGAAGTAAGGAAAGCTATTTTTTTACAGTAAACAGAATATAAAAAGGCAGTTTCTATATTAAGGTTCAGATCGTTTTTGTTATTGATGTATGGTGGCATCGAAGATCACAATTTCCCCTCTCTTTGCCGTGCTCTTTGATCAAGTCTCTTGTTCTCATCACAGTTTGTGGGTCTCATTGCTGCCTTTTGGCTCTTGGCTCTCTCGTGTCAATCTTGTTTCTAATCAGAATCTTCTATATTTAGCATTTATATCAGGTCTTAGCACACCCCTTACCACAATCACCTTTGCTTAATCGATTCATCACAATATGAAAATTATTTCCAAGGGATTTTTTTTTTTTATTTCAGGTTAATGTGTGGGCACAACAACTAGGTGACAATGAATGCATTTGTTAGGCAGAGTGCTTCTTGTTGCTGTTAACCGTTCCCAAGAGGTGTGCCATAGCCAAGGTTTCATATTAGGGTATGTGAAGAACACAAGTCCTTTGCCTTCAAGTTCTTGCCATACCATCCTGCTTATCTTTCCACAAATTCATTCTTGAACTTCTGTGGGACTCTGTCTCATCATCTGTAAAAGCAGGTTGGATAAAATCAGGCTTTTCCAAGACGCATTCCAGAAAACCTGTCTGGTCCCATTAAATATTTCATGAAAGCAAAAAATAAATGGAAGAGGGAATGAAGAGAGAAGATACCCTTACATGTCTCTTAACACTTTGTACACGTGTTCACTCACATTTTTTCAAAGCCCTTAATTATTGTATAAGCACTGAGAAATTCTGTACTAAATAAACAGATTTGACTTTTCTTAAATATCCCACATTTATTTGGGCACGTACTCTCCTTGTTTCTGTATGGTAACATCTGTTAATAAACCAAGAAAACAGCATGAACAACAAGCATAAAGGAATAATCCAGTCTGCGTGTGTTATCACTGTATGCCAACCCTGACAATATTCCAGAGTTATGGCATTTCCATCAGTTATGTTTACAATTTCACTCCTGTTGTTCAGCATTGTCAATGCCATTCCAGTAAGGCCCACAGACCAATAAAGACCCTGCTACTTAAGGGGTTGCAGATGACCGGATTTATGATCACCGGGGGAAATTAAATCTATCCAGGTCAAAAAGGTGACATTCACTTAAGCAAACAAAAAGATGCACCACTGAAGTTTTTATTAATATCTTACATATGACATGCATAGATTGTCATCACTGACATTAATCTTTGTAATATAAGCCACACACTTTTTCATTTGACTTCAATTAGTTTGCATTAACTTGCCCACAAAAAGCACTTACTTAAGTTTATATTTACATAACATCAATTTTGCCACATATTTTAAAAGATTGGCAGAAAAATAACCTGACCGAATGCTAAAGCCATGGATATTTGAACATGTTGGATGATACAGCATTAAATTATAAAGCTAAACCTCAAGCACTTTTCTACAATAAAGTGAGAGTATGCTGTCTGGACTTGATATTCACTAGCACCGTGCCATGGGTTAGAGGTCTGATTATCATTTTATGAAGGAACAGGCAATTTATTGGTGGAAACGCCCAGACTCTGCACTCAGGCTCCATTCACATTTTGGCTTCTGCTTCTTTTTTATTTTTTTTTATTTTTTATTTTTTCAACTTCATGAGGTATAAATGATACACCAAAAAATACCTTATAGATGTGATGCTTAATGTGCACAATTTTATGAGGTTGTAGATATACATATGCTTTGATATCATCCCCACAGTGAAGGTAATAAGCATATCTATCAGCTCCAGAAGTTTCCCTGAGTCCCTGTGTGTGTGTGTGTTTTGTTTGTTGACTTATCGGTGTGTGTGTGTGTAGTCAACACACATGGGCTCCATCCTCTAAACAAATTTATAATAACAAAGTGCCATAAAGTTATCTAAAAGCACCATGTTGCACTGCAGACCTCTAGAATGTATTCATCTCACATAATCAAAACTTTATTCCCAAGAAGTAACAATTTGGCCCATTTTTCCCTTTTCTCAGCCCCTGGAAACCACCTTTCTGTTCTCTGCTTCTGTGATTTTTGACTATTCTAGATACCTCTTCTGAGTGTAATCACATAGTATTTATCTTTTTGTAACTGGCTTATTTTACTTAGCACTTAGTCCTCCAGGCTCATCCTTGCTGTTGCAAATAGTAAGATCTTGTTTTTACTTTTTTGAGCAAAGCCCTCTTCCCCTAAAGATTTGGCAAATGGGAAAGGTCCCAGAACAAGAGAAGCAGTATCAGCTCAGCACCGACTTTCAGATATCACTGAGCAAGTCTGGACACATTTCCTAGAAAAGAAATTTTCTAAAGCTTAGGAAGAAAAGTATGTTTGATTTCTTAGAGAGAAAAATGTGGGGCAAAAAAAACTTCAGCAAATTTGGAAAGTATGCTGGCCTGACAGTAGCAAAGAGTAATTGGAGTTAAGGAAGTGCATACAATTAATGATTTTATCTTAGCTAGCTCCTGTTCTGAGACCTTACGGAATCTATCAGATTTCAACTAGACCTGGGTACAATGACCTAGTTTTATCAATAAATAATTGTGTATATTTTGAGGCTATTGCTTCACTCGAAGTTACTTTTTCCTCAACTGGAAATAAGGTAGCAATAGATTTGGTGATGATTGGCAGGTAGTGATTATCATTAACATTTCACATTTACTGACATATTACTACGTGCCAAGGCTAAATCAGAGTAATGCATATGCTACTAATTAAATTTACACAACAACCCATCATGACTGGTATTTTTCTTACTCTCAGTTTACTGATGAGAAATCTGCCACATAGTTGTTGTGCAGCCCCTACTGCAAACCTCAGGCAGACAAAGCGCGGACAGGAAGGGGAGTGAGGATGCCTCTCTTAACTGCTGTGGTCAGTTGCCCATTGAGTTTGGTTGGGCTTTTAAGAATTTCTGGAATTAACCTAATATTTGCGCATGATAACTCTATGAGAATGTTTGTTTAATTGCTTGTTTAATTGCTTTATTTTTCTTCATATGTTTTTTTTTTTCTATTTCAACTTTAACAATGTTATATCATCCCTGTTTTTTTTTTAAACTTCCATTTCCTCAAGCAGCAATAGTATATGGTATAAACAAAACAATACTGTGCAAGTGGGAGTTGACTTTGGAGAAAGAAAAAAACAAACAAACACACACACACACACATGACAAGGTCTTGCTACCTTAATGGATATTTTAGAACTAGATCCCTGTTTCTTAGAACTATGACAATCCTCAATGGAAAGTATTACTCTCCCAGGTTTATAACTCATTCATATTTCTCAATTTATAGAAGTCACGTTATTTGTAAACACTTCCTCTATGGACTAAGAGCCCTGACAATGCAACATCTTTAATTCTTAAGTCCTACTTTTGACTCTCTTCTATCTAGTACAGCTTACATATATATACATATGTATATATATATATATATAATCACATTTGTGTTAAGGGAAATCTCAGATTCATGCACAGCTGCCATTATTCCTTAGAGCTTCACTTCACAAAAGCTTCTTTCTGGTAACAAAGCTTTCTCCTGGCAAAGGCTGTCTGCCAGGAGAGCAACTGTTGTAAAGCAATCAAATACTTCTAATTAAAAAAAAAATCCCAAATACTTTAAAATGTGTTCCCTTATGACCTCAAATCCTAAGAGGTTTTCATTTTCATCTATTTCTGTGTTGCTTTGACATAATTAGAGCAAAGTATCACAGATGTTGAAGAGATTTTTTTAAAAACCTGGGCTGAGGTTTACCAGATGTCTAAATCACCCATTGTGAATTATTAGCAATTTTTTAATTGTTCTGGGAATATGAATCTACCTCAAGAGCCCCAGAAACTATTCCAAGTCACTATTCTTTGAATGTACATGAACTCCAAGTTGATTGAATTTTGATTTATAAATAACTATCATGAGTTAATCCCACATTGTTTCATGAAATCTTAAAAATATATACACCATAAACATTATAGTTTGTCCTAAGATCCAAAGTGTGTAGCTTATTGGGAATAATAAATGTCAGAGTGATTTCAACCTACAAGAGCATAAACTTCTATAAAACTGGCACTCATCTCTTATGATACCTTATTGACTAATTAGTTATGTTTGAAAAATTAATGGTTTTTATGAGGAAAAGCAAAAAATGCTTTTCTTTTAAATATCCACATTTGGAAAGAGATTAAATAGACTGTTTTGCATAAAACAATGTAGATTAAAAGCTCAATTAATTTAATCAGTTATCTGAGTGTCAGATAATTTGCCAATGAAATTTTATGTAGGTGTAGACTTGCCCAGAATATGCCATTTTCCAATAGGACATAAAGAGCTGTTTATACCATCTGGAAGCCTGGATAGGGACAGCGTTTTGGTGATTGCATCAGCAATGCTGTGCCAGTTTCAGAGATAAATATTTGGAGTAGAGAAGAAGAAAAGCAAATGTGTAAGATTTATGCATCCCACCTCATGCTTATGGTAGTAAGAGCTGAAAATTTATTTAGCTCTATGACATAATATGGGAGAACACAAGGCCAAGATAAATTAGTATCACCTCTTCTGGCAAGGGCATAAAAGAGATGGTTTAGAGATGGCAGTGGTAGAAGGAGAAAATGTGAAAAACCAAAAGAAATACATTTGAAAGAGGGACACACTGCTCGGAAAGCTTCCTAACACTAGAAAGTGAGTTCACCAAAAAAATAAAATTTGGGATTTTAATCAGAGAGCCTCTGTATTCCTTCTCTCTTCATTCCGGGTCAGATCTTTTTCAACAGTCTCTTACACATTCTCTGCACCTGAATTTTCTCTTTCATTGATTTCCTTTTCAAGATGTATTAAGAATTGTTATTAAATCTGACTATATCACCCCAGGACTTCTGGTTTCCACAGACGTAGAAAATGAAGTCTTAACTCTTCAAATCCTCCAAAAGTTCCCTTGCCCACTCCATGAAGCCTCATTTCTCAAACAATCATGCAATCCCTCTGCTTCTTACCCTATTTTCAGTGTGTTTCAGCCCAATCCATCCTACTCTGGCAAATGCTTTTGATTTACTAAAACATTCCTTTCTTATGAAAGCTATAACACAATTATAGCCCAAGAAGAAGGGAAAAGGGGAGAGGGAGGGAAGGGGAGGAGCAGGCTGGGTGGAGGGAGGGTAATTGGTGGGACCACATCTTACAATGGGTACATGTGAAATTTACTTGGGGTAGAATATAAGTGTCTTAACACAATAACTAAGAAAATGCCGTGAAGGCTATGTTAACCAGTTTGATGAAAATATTTCAAACTGTATACAAAACCAGCACATTGTATGCCATGGTTGCATTAATACACAGCTATGATAATAAAAAAAAAAAAGAAAAAACATCCCTAGATTCAACCAAGCAGAGATTGTTACTCTGTTCTCTGTTCAATGGTATTTTTGAGTTTTCTTTAAAAAGTACTTATTGGCATTGCCTTTAGGCATGATTAATTGAATACTACATTTATATTGACATCCTCTTTCCCCAAACAGATGTAAACCCACAAAGACAAAGAATAGGAGAAGAAAAAGATCCTAACAGACAAAGGAAGACACTGTTTTGTAAAATGAAAATTACATGACTGAATAGTAACTTAGCAAAGCCGAGAAAGCTCAGTTCAAAGGGCTTGGAGAAAGAGACAGATGCTAAAAAAAATTTTAACTTTGCCTACATACCAGTCTTTCTTGAAACTGTGAGTTTCAAGTCTTACATTTTCTATCTCTGGAACAAATAGATGCTTAAACTTAATATGTATGTAAACAATATAGTACCTAATCTAGTTTAAATGATACCTTTTAAATTAATGAATGTTTTATTTTTTTAACAATATCTGCATATTTTATTATTTTTGTTTATTAAATCATAGCTGAGTACATTGATATGATCATGGGGCATCATACACTAGCTTCACAGACCATTTGACACATTTTCATCACAATAGTTAACATAGCCTTCCTGGCATTTTCCCAGTTACCGTGCCAAGACATTTACATTCCACATTTACTAAGTTTCATATATACCCTTGTAAGATGCTATTTTAAATAAAATTGGTTTTATAGTTTGCTTTTCAGATAGTTCATTGTTTATTATACAAATGCAAGTAATTTTTGAGTGTTGGATTTGTATATTGATACCTTGTCAAATTCATTGGTTTAATTTACTTTGAAATCTTTAGTATTTTCTACAAATGTTGTATCTGGAAACAAGATGATTTTTCACTACTTTTTTTTTCAGGTTGGATGGATGTTGTCCTTTTTTTTTATTGCCAATTGTTGCAGCATAATTTATGTACTGTGTTGACTAGAAATGGTGAAAGCGAGTATTCTTCACTTGTCCCTGATCTTAGAGAAAAAGCTTGTAATTTGTCATCATTGAGGATATTTGCCACAGATTTTTCATATGACTTATGCTGTATTATGTTGAGCTAGTTTTCTTTTCAGTTTTTTGGGGGTTAACATGAAAATGTATTGAATATTGCCACATGCCTTTCTATAATACATATAATTTTATATTTTTATTTCCCCTTCATTCTATTAGTACTATATTTCACATTGTTCAATTTTCATATATTACACCATCCTTGCATTCCAGAAATTTCACTTGGTAACTGTATAATCTTAGTATGGTGCTGGATTCAATTTGCTAGTATATTGTCGATTTTTTCATGAGGATATTGGATATGGGACTGCCGTTTTCTTTTCTTGTAATGTATTTTTTTCTGGCTTTAGTATCAGGGTAATCCTAGCCCCATAAAATTATTTAGAAAATATTCCCCAATGTTTTGGAAATGTTTGAGAAAGGTTGGTGATAGTTCTGTAAATATTTGGTGGGATTTAGAATTTACCAATGAAGTCATCAGGTCTGGGGGCTTCTCTGTCATGAGGTTTTGATTACTGTGCCAATTTCATTACTAATTAAAGGTGTATTTGAACTTCTTATTTATTCATAATATAGTCTTGGTGGGTCTGTGTATCTTGAAATGCATGCATTTTATCTGCAATCTAAGTCATTCATAAAACTCTCATAACCTGTTTTATTTTTGTAGAATTGGTAGTAATACTTCTACTTCTCTTTTTCCTTTTTCTCTTTTCATTCTTAATCCATCTAGCCAAAAGATTGCCAATCTTATTTATCTCTTAGAAGAACCAACTTTCAGTCTCATTGGTCTTTTCTATTGTGTTTTGATGCTCTATTCCGCTTGCCTCTGCGCTGAGTTTGAGTCTAGTAGTTCTTTTGCTAGTTTCTTAAGTTATAAAGTTGTTAATTTACAATCTTTATTTTTTTGATGTAACCATTTGTAGACCTATTTTTTTTTTTCCACAGCACTGCTTTTACTGTGTTGCATACATTTTAGTATATTTCCATTTTCATTTGTCTTTAAGAATTTCCTAATTTCCCATGTTTTTTCTTCCCTTTAATCCATTGGTTGCTTAAGAGTTCGCTATAAAATTTTCAAAAATGGTTTAATATTCCAATTTTACTTTTTTATTCCTATCTTTATCCCATTATGGTTGAAGAATATACTTTGTGTGATATGTATCTTTTTAAATCTTTGAAGTCTATGCTAGAAAATGCCCATGTGCACTTGAGTGTGAGAATGTTATCACTGGGCAGAGCATTCTTTGAATGTCTATTAAATCTAGTTAACTTATTAGGCTAAGTCCTGTATTTTCTTAACTTCATTCTAGTTTTATTAAGAGTGAGGTAATGAAGTTTTCAACTACTATTTAGAACTATAAAATTCTCTTTAATTCTGTTAGTTCCTGCATCATGTATTTTGATGGTTTGTCCTTAGGTACATAAATGTTTATCACTATTCTTACACTATTGAGCATCTTACTAACATATAATGCCTTTCTTTGTCTCTTGTAAACTTTTCAAATTTAAAGTCTATTTTGTCTGATGTTAGTGTGGCCACTGCTGTCCTTTTTTGGTCAGCATTCTTATGGAATATATTTTCCAGCCTTTCATTTTCAGTTTATTTGTATCTTTGCATCTAAACTGGGTCTTTTATAGGCAGTATACACTTGTGTCATGCTTCTTACTAATTCTGCACAATCTGTTTTTTGTTTGGAGAATCTACTGAAAGGGCTGAAAAAGGGGGACTTCTATTATTTTGCTATTACACTTTTCTACTTTTCCCCCCATTCCTGAATAATATATTCTCTTTTACTTGATTTTTTTGTAGTCGATTGTTTAAATTCCATTCTCATATCCTTTTGTGTATACTTTATAGCTATTTTTTTGTTCTAATCTTATAAGTGGAATTTATGCCAGGTCACCTTCAATTAACATATAAAACCTTTGCTCTTTTAACAACCACACCTTTAGGTTGTTGCTGTCACAATGTTACATCTCTTGGAATTATCTGCTCCACAACATAAATGAGTAATTATTTTACATGTATGTCTTTTAAATTATCTATAGATGAAATGTTGGTTTACAAATGAAAATGGCAAATAGTAACTTGTACACTAAAGCTTTAGAAAAATTGTCTAGTACCTTAAATAATGTAGCTGCCTGCTCTTACCTTTAGGACAATCTTTATCTCTTCCTTTGTCTTCAAGTTGCTGTCTGGGGTCTTTCCATTTCATTTTGCAGGACTCCTCTGAGCACTTCCGCAAAGCAGGACTAGAGGAAACAAACTCCCTTAGCTTTTGTTGATGTGAGAATCTCTTACTATTCAAGGATGGTTTTGCCAGAAAGGATTCTTGGTTGACCTTTCATTTTTTTTTTTTTATATTACTCTGAATATATCAGTTTACTTCAACATTGGAATACCTGTAGTGTATTCTTCATTTTCTTTATTTCACTTTTCATTTTCAGAATTTCTTTGATTTTCTTAGTTTCTCTATCTCTTAACATTTCCCTTTTGTTTACACATAATTTTATTACCTTTCTCCACACATTTCTTTAGTTCTTTGGGCATCTTTAAGATAGTTGCTTAAGGCTTAATTTCATAGATTTACCATCAGGATTTTTTAGGGACAGTTTAATCTATTTTTCCTTTGATTTGGGCCATACATGTCAGGTTTTTTGTATGCCTTGTGATTTTTTTTTTTTTTTTTTGAAAACTAGACTTTTGAATCTAATAATTCAAGAAACTAGTTCATTTAATTGTATTTTTCAAATACCCTGAAGTACCTTTACTCAGGGTATGCTATTTTGATTTTTGTTGTTGTTATTGTTGTTGTTGTTGTTTGTTTTTGACTGCTGTAGGCTGTCCCTGTGCCACGGATCAACCTGAAGTATAAGTTCAAGGTCTTCTTGGTCTTCTGGAGTCTGTGCCTCTTCCTAGCAATCCATGCTTGCTCTCTAATCTCCCACATACATTCAGTTGCATTTATATAATGTATATCTCATTAATGGAGAGGAAAAATGAAGATAGAGTTATGGCCCCTTATACCCAGAGTCACTTCTGAGAGTGAGTCTGTGCAGCCTGCAGTCAGGACTTGGAGGGTACGACTCCTCAGTATCCTCAAACACATATCCTCTGAAAGAGCCAGGGAGGAGAATTACAGGAATGGAAAAACCACCCATAGACCTTTGGCTGCTTGACGTGGTGGATAAAATGTTGCAGGTAAACCCAGTAGACGCACACTTCAATGAAGAGGATTCATAAACCACACAGGCAAAAATCAACTGAGGTTCCAATGTGTCTTCTATACTCTAGCCCAGTGAGTTTTATATCAAATTAGACTCTCTAAAAGGTCATTTAAATCAGGTTATCACCTTTTAGAAGACTAAAGAAAAATTTAATAAAATAATCAGCTGCATCTTAAACTGAATATTATTCCAAGTCAATGTTCTTGGATTGTCTTCAAGTTCATTTTGTGTCATTATCCACAGATGGACCAAGGCTTTTATCCACAGCCAATTTCATGTTATTTACCTTTTTATCTTTCTGCAAGCCCCAAGATTGCATTTCTCAAATACCTTGAAGTACTTTTTCATTTTCCTGAACACTAAATCTGCACCTAAGTGCACAATAGCACCATTTCCAAACAATCATAACTGGAGATCTGAATTGCAGTGATCTAAAGAGAACATTAAGAACCACTCCAAATTTTCTATTTCTTAGGTTATTATCCTAAGTAGGTCAGTGATTTTTTCCATGTATTTTGGTAAGAATCACCTAGGAGATGTAGCTCCCCAAAGACAAATCCTAACCCTGCTAAGTCAGGGCCTGGGTGATGTTAGCACAGCTGCTGCTCCAGGAAGTCGTGAGGATGTTCCACAAGTTTGACATACTTCTAAATTTTATTTTTTACTTATTATCTTTACTTTTAATATAGTACTTTTATTTTCCCTTTGCCTACTTTTGGAAGATTATGTTTTTGATTACTTGCCTGTTTGTTTTCAACCTTTAGTACTCACTACCTTAATTGGTCAGTATTATGATTTTATGATTTTTACTTTCTCCAATTGTAACAGACTTTATGAGAAGTTCTTTAAGTCGTAACTCAATCTAAGGCTGTTGATTGTGAAAATAAAGGCTAGATGACTTCAATGATAACTAGTTTAAAACTTGAGGTGCTGATTTAGGAAACTAAAACACTCAAAAATCTACTGAGATAATGGTTACAGTAATTTTGATATTTTTTTACAAAAGTAAATCATTTGAGCCATTGTGAATTCTTGATGATGTATCTACATTATCAAGGAAAAAAAAGAAATAAATCACTAGAATGAGCACATCAAGGCAAAATAAAAGAGGTGATGCCACACACCAGGAGGATGAAGCCCTGGAATTATACAACATCTAACTAAAAGATGGGAGCAGCCTTTCTACTGTGGACATTTAGAAGCATTTTTAGTTGGTTGGTGTAGCTGACCAAAAAATGAGCAGTCTTGCACTTGAGCCATGAAACTAAAGCTTACATAGTTAAGTGTAAAAATGGAGTGGCCACTTCAGTTACACAAGCAGATAACCTGAAATGATACATCCAGGTGGACTGAATTAAGTAAATTAATAGTAATAGAAGAACGCTTTGATCACTGTCAACATTGATTTTATCAATCTCAGCAATCCCATCTTTAATAGGATATTCATCAAAGTTTAGACACTTGAATGGAGTGTTTTTTATTTATTTTTTATTATTTATTTATTTTATTAAGTCAAATACACATAGATCAGGAATACATTTATGCATATGTGGGGTACTCTGTAGCCCTAAGTAGAGTGACATAGAGTTGCAGCTCACAGCAATCTCAAACACTTGGGCTTAAATGATTCTCTTGCCTCAGCCTTCTGAGTGGCTCAGAATACGAACCAGGATGCCTGGCTATTTTTTTCTAATTTTAGCAGAGATGGGGTCTCCCCCCTGCTCAGGCTGGTCTGGAACTTGTGAGCTTAGGTGATCCTCCCATTTTGGCCTCCCTAAATTGTAGGATTATAGGTATGAGGCACAGCATCCAGCCCAAAGAAAATCTATTAGATGTCATGACATAGTTGGTATAGTCTAATGTGTTTGTGTCTCTATAAAATTCATGTTGAAATCTAGTCCCTCTTATGGTTATACGAAGAGGTGGGCTTTTTAGAATGTGATTAGGTCTTAAAAGGGCTCTGCCCTCATGAATGGAATCAGTGGCCCTGAAAAGGAGTCTTATGGGATCCTGTTTTTTTCTTTTCTGTCATTTGATGACAAAGTAATAAATTTCCATTTGTAAATTATTCAGTCTATAATATATTTGCTAAAGTAGCTGTAACATACTGAGACAACAGTGAATTGAAGTTTAGTGTAAAAAGACGGATTTGATTTCAAATTCGTGACTTCCCAGCTAAGTGATTTATAAAGGTCATTCAAATTCTTCAAAACCTGAGTTTCCTCCTCATAAAATGGAAAATGTAATCCTAAGCCTTCTGAGTCATCCTTGGAATCCAGTAAGATGCTGAGTACAGAGTACAAGGTGTGCAGATGTGTGTTCAGATGCTGGCCCCTTTAACTTACTTGCATTTCCCTCTTGCTACTTCCCAGGACTCCAGTGCACCCCAGGCAGGTGATGAGCATGAAAATCTGAGTGTGTAATAGTTCACTTCATTCACATCATTGCCAGAGTGGCACCTTTACAGTCACACTAGGTTACTTCCATACATGAAGCCATCCAACTGCTTTTCTCTAGAAAATAAAACCCAAATAACGTAGCATATCGTTGAAGAGCCTGCTATCCTTGTGTCTTGGTTCTAAATTCCAGCTGCTTCATGACACAGGGAGAACAGTGGTGGAAAGATGAGACTCTGCCATTCTACAGACTTTGTGAACTGCAGCTTCACCATTTACTCGCTTTTGGACTGGGAAAAATACCACTCTCTTTTCAACCACAGTTTTATCTTCTGTAAAACAAAAGCAAAGGTAATTGTGCCTCCTTATGTACGCTGTGAGGAAAATTAAATAAACATTTTTAAATTATTCTTTTCAAATATTCTTCTTAGTAAAGTATCTCAGGAATGGGAAAAAAAATCCAATGTACTCAGTACTACTGTGAAACGAATTTATAATAACTCACACTTGCATATGAAAAATGAAACACAAATTTAGCCTAGGATGAAGAAGGGAAGTAGAGGGAGAGGAATGGGGATGGGGTAAGAGGGATAGTAGGGAATAGTAGGGGGACCACAATTATGGAGCACATTGCAAGTACAAGTTGGTTCTATCATGTGTAGAACACATGTCTTAATGCTATAATTGGGTAAATGAGGTGAAAGCTATGCTGATTAGTATGATGTAAGTACTACAATTTGTACAAATAATCAACACAATGAAATTGGCAGAAATGTATTTATGATCTATGTACAAAAGACTTAATAAAAAAAAACTTAAGTACAACATTAAAATTTTTCCTCTTGTTCATTTGGTATCATATTTAGGAAACCACTGCTAAACACAAAGACATGAAGTTTACTCTTAAGTTTTATTTTAAGTGTTTTATGCATTCTCTTACAAATAGATTGTTAATCTCTTTTGAATTTTTACATGTGATGTGAGATATCTATTTGTTTCACATGATTTGTTTTGGTCTTGGCCCTTGATGAAAACCAATTGACCATAGATGTAGGGATTTATTTCTAGACTTTCAATTTTATTCAGTTCTTCTGTGTTTCCTCTGTGTGTGTGTGTGTGTGTGTGTGTGTGTGTGTGTGTGTGTGTGTGTGTATACCAGTACCATAAACATATTGTATCAAATTCTACTTTCTAGTAATGGTTGCAGTTTTAACCATAAATTTTTAAGAGAACAGGTATCAACACCAGAGTTAGGGAGTTCCGGAGCAAGATGGCAGCTGAGTAACAGCTTCTATGTATCTGGGCACAGTGATATTGGGGAGAAAAGACTCCAGGCATCTCTGGCTGGCAGGATCTGCCCAGAAACTTCTCTTTGGTGACACAGGGAGTCAGTGAGAGACTTCCATGAGGAAGACAAAAGTGGTGGAGAAGTGGCAAGTGGTAGGTGCATTTGTTTGGTTGGAGGTTGCCCACAGCTGTAACCATAGCAACATGGAGACTGCAAGCAGGAAAAGCCTTACCTGGGGGCTGTTTTGTTTTGTTTTTTTTGGACTTGGGCACTCAATTGAACTGCCTTGGGAGATCTTGGGCTGGTGTGCAGATGACTTTGGGCATTGTCTTGGGCCCCAGACTGAGCTGATGAGCTGGAAAGGAGCTAATATTGTTCATCTGTGGGCTGTCCACACAGCTGCTGTGGGGAAGCTGCCCCTGCAGGTTGCAATGTGGGATTGGCCAGGAGACTTTGGGTGAGTAATGTAGTGACTGAGATGCCCAAAGGCAGGGTCTGAGATGCTGGGGAAGAGTGGAGATCTAAGTGTTTGGCAGATTATAGCCTTGGCCCTCAGGGGCATGGAGTGAGACTGTTTTGGCACAGTGAATAAGTGGACAGCCATGTGAGGGGAGATCCCAATGGTAAGTGGTTTCCTTGGAAAGCTGCTGCTTAGCCAAGATTCACAGTTTGGAGTGTCTTTTAAGTGGGCTGAAGAGACACTGGGCTCCCAAGGCTGCAGGGTCTGAGAAATCAGCAGAGGTCTCCAGTCTCCATCTAAGAAAGCTATATCAATATTATGATTAACATCTCATACCTCAGAAGATCACCTGTTTCCTGGACAATATTCAGCAAGAGGTATATTCTGTTTTGTTTTTTTGGTTTGGGGGTTTTTCCTTTTTTTTTTTTTTTTTTTTCTTAATTTCAACATTTTTGTTTTTTCCTTTTCTGTCTTTTTTTTTTCTTTTTCACTATTCTAGTTTAAATACAATCTTCCATTTTTGCCTTCTTTAACAATTAGAACTTCATTTTTTCTAGTGTTTCTGCCCCTATTATTTGGTCCCCCCCCAATTTTATCCCATAAGGGTTTTTGTTTGTTTAATTCAGTTTGATTTATAGTATTTTTTCCTTTCCTCCCTACCTGGTGGAGGTGGAATGCTGTGTCTGATCAGGCTGGCAAAGAGTTGCTGACCTCAAGGGAACCACTCAACCCAGCACCCCCAGAGGTTGGGGTTTTTTTAAGGTTGGGTCAAAGTACCCTACTATACACCTATATTACTCCTGTCTCCTTATTTTGGTGCCTTTCTTCTTTTTGTCAATATTTCCTTTTACTCACCCCCTCTTCTTTCTCTTTTTTCTTTCTTTTAAAACTCTTTTTTTCTTCTTGCTCTTCAATCTTCTCATCCTTCTGGTCCCATACCAAAAGGACTCATTAAAACTTTAGGCCATAGGCACAGTAACTTAAAGAGCAAGAGGAAGTGAAAGGAAAATTAGGGCAAGGAAACAAATACAAGAAAACACTCATGAAGAAGACCAGCTTTACAGAAAATAATTTAACCCGTTCTACACACTGACCATTACAATTGACCTTCAGCAAAGTAAAACTCAGAAATTAAATGACAGAACCTAGCTTCCACAATGATGCAAAAGACAAAAGTGAACAATGGACTTTTACAAAATAAGATGAATAAAATGCTACTACACTTATCAATTATATAAATAAATGTTAATGGCTTGAATTCCACACTGAAGAGGCATGGATGAGCTAATTGGATTAAAAAACACAAGCCAACAAAGATATTTGCACCAGAATATTTATTGCAGCCCTATTCACAATTGCTAAGTCATGGAAAAAACCCAAGTGACCATCGATCCATGAATGGACTAATAAATTGTGGTATATGTATACCATGGAATATTATGCAGCCTTCAAGAAAGATGGAGACTTTACCTCCTTTATGTTTACATGGATGGAGCTGGAACATATTCTTCTTAGTAAAGTATCCCAAGAATGGAAGAACAAGTATCCAATGTACTCACCCCTACTATCAAACTAATTTAGGGTTTTCACATGAATGCTGTAACCCATTTGCAACCTAGGAATAGGGGGAGGGGGGAAAGGGAGGGGAGGGAGGGGGAGGGGGAGGAAGGAGGGGGATTGGTGAGAATACATTTGTGGTGCATCTTACAATGGTATATGTGAAACTTAGTAAGTGTAGAATGTAAATGTCTCAACACAAGAACTGTGAAAGTGCCAGGAAGGCTATGTTAACCAGTGTGATATAAATGTGTCAACCAGTCTGTGAAACTAGTGTATGATGCCCCATGATCATACCAATGTTCATAGCTATGATTTAATAAAAAAAAAGCTTTTTTTGCATCAATTGAAAAAAAAATTAATAAAATAAATTTAATTTAAGATAAAAAAAAAAAAAGCCATCTCTTTGCTGTTGGCAGGAAACACATCTAGCGTCAAAAAACAAATTAAAGCTCAGAGTTA
>CAUYPK010075252.1:0-18679 GCA_963574355.1 Loris lydekkerianus
ATTCCGGGGAAGCACCTTGGTGTCTCTGCCCGGACGGAAACCACCTTTTCTTGCTTAAACTAATTTGTAAAACAAAATTATAATCGGTCTCAAAAAAAAAAAAAAAAAAAAAAAGCCAAACAGAAAAAAAAACTGAAGGCAGCAGAGTCCAGGTAAGAATTCTTTTTTTTTTTTTTTTTTTGAGACAGAGTCTCAAGCTGTCGCCCTGGGTAGAGTGCTGTAGAGTCACAGCTCACAGCAACCTCAGACTCTTGGGGTTAAGTGAGTCTCTTGCCTCAGCCTCCCAAGTAGCTGGGACTAGAGGCACATGCCACAATCCTGGCTATTGTTTTGGTTGTAGTTGTCATGGTTATTTGGCAGGCCCAGGCTGGATTCCAACCCTCCAGCTCTGGTGTATGTGGCTGGTGCTTTAGCCGCTTGAGCTTCAGGCTCTGAGCCAGGTAAGAATTCTTTTAATGTCTCTAAGGATCTCTTTGTTGCTGAAGCTAGTGGGATAAAGATGGGTACAAATAAATGAAATATTGCATTGTATGATAGAACTTCAGCTTATTTATAAATAATCTTAAGTAATAAGAGGTATCAAACTGTAGGTTATTTTAAGCATAAGCCTAAGGACTTTAGACTTTATTGGCAAGTTAACAAACAAATTTTAGCCCTTTTCTTAAGAGTTGATTGAAAGTATCAAGCTGGGTGCAGTGGCTCATGCCTGTAATCCCAGCACTCTGAGAAGCTGTGGCAGGTGGATTACTTGAGCTCGGGAGTTTGAGACCAGAATGAGCAAGAATGAGCCTCATCTCTACTAAAAATAGAAAATTAATCAGGAGTCATGGAGAGCACCTGTAGTCCCAGCTACTGGGGAGGCTGAAGCCAGAGGATTGCTTGACTCCAAGATTTTGAGGTTGCTGGGAGCTATGATGCCACGGCACTCTACCCAGGGAGATAGAGTGAGACTCCATCTAAAAAAAAAAAAAAAAAAAAAGAAATAAAAAAGTAAAATTTATCATGATATGGGGCAAAGGCAGGCAAAAAAGCAGAGGGCAGGTTTTCTTGGCTGACAAAGATGAGGTTAAAATGAAATTTAGGAAGTTTCTAAGAATAGCAGGTTCATTACAATTGTCTATCATTTTTTCACTTTCTTTCTTGATTCTATGACAATTTAAATTTTGGGAGTGAATATAGGATTTACCAGGCAGGAGAAGGGGATGTTAATTATGTTTTTATCCCTCTATCTTGTTGTCTATATTTGCCAAACTTGCAGGGGAGTTTTCAAATTTGGTTGGATCTCCTGTTAGAAGAAGCTTCATCTCTGTACTGGGAGCAGAGAGGGAAGGAGACATTGGAGATGTCACCACCTCTGGAAACTGGTTACAGCAGATTCACTGTCAGTCTATACAGGTCCATAAAAACCAGGTCTGTACAAGTCCCAGTAAAAACCAGGGCCTTGATTTGACCACCTCCTAACAGTAGATTATTCTGACTTATATACTTGAGTTTCCATTTTTTTTTTACTTTGTGAGACAATGGGATTTGAGATCAACATGCATAATTTTCCTCTCTATTTTCCAGGATTGTGTGAATGAAGCTGTACCTCAGGAAGGGGGCCATCCACATGGCAAGTTGGTCCTTTAAAAAAATGTTAAGCTCATATCTGTATTCTTTTTAAAATATTTATTTATTTATTTATTTTTTGAGACAGATTCTCACTTTGTCACCCTCGATAGAGTTCCATGGCGTCACAGCTCACAGCAACCTCCAGCTCCTGGCCTTAGGCGAGTCTCTTACCTTAGCCTCTCGAGTTGCTGGGACTACAGGCACCCACCACAAATGCCCGGCTATTTTTGTTGTTGTTGTTGTTGCTGTTTGTCCAGGGCCGGGTTCGAACCCGCCACCCTCAGTATAGGGGGCTGGCACCCTACTCACTGAGCCACAGGCACCGCACTGTATTCTTTTTAATGAATTATGCAGTCAAAGTAAAGTGGATAAATTATTCATATAAATCAGAACAAAAATGCACCCTGGAGACCTAGACTAGTTTAATGGCCACAAACTGTTCTCCAAGGAACTCCTGACACTTATGAATAGTACCAGCAACGGTCCTGGACATAGTGTCTATTGACTTTTCGGAAACATTATAGAGCTGGACTTGCCTTTTGTGGCTTCTTTTCCTAAGTCAGCCTCTTCTTTCGGGCCTCGGATCTAGCACTGTTTGGAAGGCAGAAGTCAGTCCTACATGGACAATAACAACTTTCAGAATTTGCTGATGGAACCACAGTGCCATGTAGTGATGACTATTAATGATACATCCTGCCAATTTGCACATGCCAATGCATAGAGCTCTACCTCTTTCTGTTTAGTGGGTGCAATTTGCTTCATAATGTGGACATCCATAACTACTGCAGCCAGGCCTTCACTGAAGGATTTGAAGGTTATTTCTGGGTCAGCCCTGTGTAAGAACTAAGTATTCAGCAGGGTATGTTCCATGAGTTCCTCATAGAATTTCCTCATATAATGAAACCATAATATTGATAATAATGATAAATGTGGTTGACATTGCAAGCGTAGAAATAACTTATATATATATAATTCAATCTTTACAACTTATAATGTACAATCCTCTTAAAAATATATAGCTCAGTCCTAACAACGCTATACAGAAGGCATCATTATCATTATCCTTTTTCACAAATGAATGAACTCTGTGAAAAATATGAGAATTTAGGCAGTAGGGCTTTAAAATTCGGTTGATGCTCTTTAGCCAAGACCCCCAGGAACATACCTGTGACTGAAAGAAATTGGATTTACTGACTCACGGCAGTGAGGGCCTAGCCCACCATGAGGAATCACGAGGCACCTCAGAAAGAAGGGTTCGGGAAGAACTTTTCATAGGGTGTGGGCTTGTGTTAGATGAGATGGAGGAAGGTGCCAGAAAGGGGGCCATTGCTCCTAATGGATGCTCTCAGGCAGTGGGAGTAGTTCCATGACTGGGCATTTTAATAATTCTTTTCTCTAATGGGATAAGGGTGAAGTGATGCTAACACTGTCAGGAAGCAGCTGTCGTCCTCTTAGCTAGGACAGGGAGGGTTTTCTGGGTTCAGACATGACTGTGGAGTGGTCATGGCCACAGAACACCATTGTCTGATGATCTGTGATGCTGTTACATGAGGAAGAGAGGGATGTCATGGCCTTGCTGTGGATGCCATACCAGCTCCTGGCTCTTGGGGGCTCCATTTTTCTTCCTTAGCTTTCAACCACTACACTGAATTGTCTCTTCTGAATTGAGGCAGAGACAATATCTGAAAGAATAAATTATTATTTTGGTAAAAGTCATAAAGGAAAATATGTGGCACCTAATTTGTATGGTTTTGGGGAAAGCACTTTAGGGGAAGCTCTCAGGAGCTATACAGACATGAACTTGAACAGCAGCAGGAGTGAGACCCGATAAGAGAGGAGGAAAGCACTGCCATGTCTCCCGAAGTCCCGAAGGTTGTAAAGGACAAGAGGAGTTAGGAAGGGGGGCATGGAGGCCTTATTCAATGTCCCCCTGACCCAGGAAGCCAGTCAGGACACTGAGGACTTTACAGGTGCTGTTCTCTTAGTCCTTTCAACAGCCCTGAGATGTGGGTGTTAATATCCCTATCCTACCAATGTATTAGCTGAGATTCATGATGTGATAACTATTTCAAGATGACACAACATGGACCTGTGTCACTAGCATTTTAGCTACATTGCTTTGCACACAATTGCGTGTTCATTGCATCTTCGTGGTCTGCTGCTGAGAAGATGAGTGATGATCCCTGTCCTTGAGGGCTGTTGATGCATCAGCCCCAGTGAATATTCCTTGCAGTTGCTGACTCTATCTTTTGCTCAGTACATGAGTCTGGTGTTGACTGTGGGTCACAGGAGAAGTGATGGGAACCGGGGATGAGTGGAGAGACAGTTTTAGGGTGCAGATTTGCAGGTTTTTGCAGCAATTAACTGAGGTGAATAGAGTAAAATGTACAAACCTTAAGTATATAGCTCAGTGCCTTTTCCCCATATAAAGGTACAGAGCATTTCTATCACCTTAGAAGTTCTTACTGTCCTTTTCCAGAGAAAATCACTGTGCAGACTTCTATCAACATAGAGTAATTTTGATTGTTCTTGAACTTTGTAGTATGGAATCATATAGTACATAGTTTTTGTATTTGGCTTCTTTGACTTGAGATCTGTCCATGTTGCATGTCACTAGTTTACTCTATTTTTAAAAAATTGCTGAGTGTATTTGATTTATGAATATACCACTAAGGCCCTGATTCATGGAACCTGAAAGCAGGCTGTCCCAGTGGCAGAATCGCCAGATCCCTGATCTAGAGCCTCTTCTTCTACGTCAAACCAAATATCCCCCTCTCCAGTAAGCCCCTCACCTTCCTATCCCACTGCTGTGTTCCTGGAACCCGTGGGTCCAGCGTCTCCTGCTGGGACGCTACCACCCTCACTGAGGCTCTAGGCACCAGAGCGCCTCTTTTCCATTTTACCACAGGGGCAGCTTGTCGTTAGTGAGAAACCTCTGTGGCCTTTACCCTCATATCTCTCTGTTTTCAGGAATTGACACAGGATGTGCTCCACAGGCTGGTATGAAGTCGAACTGTGATCAGAACAGTACATTTCTCTCCCCAGCTATAAACATTTCCTGTGTATGGCTTTTCAGTTAGCTCTGTTCTCACGTACCTCAGAGGGTGGTGGTGTGGCCGGCTTGTGTTTCCTGACTCACAGATTACAGGCAGTGTGTAGCTAGATTAAAAGGGGTCAAGACGGGGTGGTGCCTGTGGCTTAGTGGGTAGCGCGCCAGCCACGTAGACTGAGGGTGGCGGGTTCAAACCCGGCCCCTGTTAAACTGCAACAACAAAAAAAATAGCCGGGCGTTGTGGTGGGCACCTGTAGTCCCAGCTACTCCGGAGGCTGAGGCAAGAGAATCACCTAAGCCCAGGAGTTGGAGGTTGCTGTGAGCTGTGACGCCACCTCACTCTACCCAGTACGATAAAGTGAGACTCTGTCTTTACAAAAAAAAAGGGGAGGGGCGGTGCTCAAGCCATGGCCAAGCTGTTAAGCTCTAAAGAGGCTCAGGAAGCATACTTGTGATTCATCTTCATGAATCTACAGTAACCTGAAGTTTAAAATGACGCCACCTTGGCAATATTAGGAATGCGTCCCCAGTGGCACCCACCTGCTATTGCAGCACGCTAGCTTCCCTTAAGGCTCGGTTTCCCAGAATGTATGTTTGAGGTGGCGCCGGGGATGATCCCTATTACCTATTGAACATTTCTGTCACGTGTTGTGGCATTTACCAAGCTTTTATGCTTTCCTGATCTGAATCCTCTGCTGGGTACTGCTTACTCGGCACTATTAATGCAAAACATGACTTTCAGTCCTGTTGGCCACCATATCTTTATGTTGTCAGTGTTTGTAGGTCTCCTTGGTACCAGAGCACCCACCAAACACCTGTGGTATTTCTTTTGACTGTTGAGTTTTCTCTGGGCAGTGAGGTTCACATGCAGCCTCTCTTGCTCCCGCTGGCTACTCAACCTTCCTCCCTGGGTTTCCTGATCTGGGAATGGTACCGTAACTGTCAAGGTGTCCAAACCAGGAATCTTGACTTTTCGTCCCAATAAATAACAAAACATTGTGGATTATAATGGCTTTAGCTCTCTCTGGAGCATCCACATTTTCCCCTTTGTCTCCACTCCACTTATGGTCACTGTCATTTCTGGTCTGGTTGGGACTGTCTTTCAGGATGGCGCTTGTTTCAGGGCTTGCTTCTCTCTGACTACCCTTCGTGCTGCACCCATGATGCTATTGACGAGACCTAAATATAATTGTGAGGCAATGTCAGTGGGAATGGCAGGGTAATGTCATCCAAAAATCTTCATCTTCACCCAAACAAGGTGAACAATGTTGAACCTAGTGAGACTCACTTTTTTTTTTTTTTTTTTTTCCCCAGAGCTCTGGATGTTAACCAAAGGATGGAAGCTATACTGGGAGGGTTTTTTGAAGAAAATAGTAAGAGCAGTGAGTTTTATGGTCTTTCTCACCTCATTCCCATCACCCCCAACTCTGTGGTAACCTTGAAATCCAGTGAAGACTAGCAGCCTGGCAGCTGCTGCAGGGGCCCAGTGGAGTTGCTGCTTCTTAAATGCCCTCTTCCTGGAGAAATGTCATTTTGACCTGTCCTGTGGTTTCCTACAAGACCTACCAGCAAGGTTTGTCTTTCTTTGACCTGACTTGGAGCTCACTCAGTACTAACAGTGTTTTCTATGAGTGTTTTTGAAAGTAATTGTTTAACATCATAATTGCATAAGACCAATGGATAACAAATGGGGGAAAATAACAGTTTATATAACAAAATAACAAAAGGCTTAAAAGGAAAAGTTGTGGAATGAGATATCCCTGAGAACTTGAAAAAGCCTTGACATATTCCTGGAACTCTAGAAGGCCACGTGAATGCACAACGTTGTGTGCATGCCCAGGAAAGTGCAAATGCCCAGAAAGACCCGCGAATGCCCTAACTTCTCTCATTTCTGGCTGAGCTAGAGATGCTGCCCAAGCAGGAAGTGAAAATAAAGGCAGAGCTTTAACTGCCCAGCTGACTATTGTATGTTCCAAAAAGCACAGAGCCCTGGGGCCAAGTTTGGGGGATTTATAAATTCCAGGAATTTAAGGAACTCTTTGTCTAATCATTAGTTTACCACTAAACTTCCTGGGCAGAGAAGTCATTGGCCCCACTTAAGAAAGAGTACAGACTTTACAAAATTAGTGTAGAAAAGTCACTAAACAAAACCAATAGCAATAACAGCACTAAAGACAAGCCCTAGGGGTAAGGAGAAGTATATTATTTCTAGGATTGCCACATTATGTTATGGAAAATGTCGTTTCCAACAGAAATTATCAAACAAGCAAAGAAACAAGAAAGTATGACCAACATGCAGGAATAAGGAACTATACATAAAGCAAGAGTAAGAAAGGTACAAAATTAGAATGGAAATAAAATAGAGACAAGAAAGATAAGATCAAAAGTAAAAGTTTATTCTTTGAAAAGAACATATTCTTCTTAGCAAAGTATCTCAAAAATGGAAGAAAAAGTATCCAATGTACTCAGCCCTACTATGAAACCAAGTTAAAGCTTTCATGTGAAAGCTATAACCCAATTATAGCCCAAAAATATGGGGAAAGGGGATAGGGAGGGGAGGGGAAGGGGGAGGATGGGTGGAGGGAGGGTTATTGGTGGCACTACATCTATGGTGCACCTTACAAGGGTACATGTGAAATTTACTAAATGTAGAATATAAATGTCTTAACACAATAACTAAGAAAATACCGTGAAGGCTATGTTAACCAGTTAGATGAAAATATTTCAAATTGTATATAAAACCAGCACATTGTACCCCACAATTGCATTAATGTACACAGCTATGATTTAATAATAAAAAAGGAAAAAAGAAAAAAAAAAGAAAAGAGCAATAGAATTGAAAAGTCTTAGGTAGTTTGACCAAAAAATGGGGAGAAGACTAAAGACTAATTTTTAGAAGACTAAAGATTTAGTCTTTAGAAGACTAAACTTACTAAAATCAGGAATTAAAGAAGGTCAGTGCTACTACCCTTACAGAAATAAAAAGGATTATAAGGAAATGCTGGAAGCAAATTATATAACATGAATGAAATAGACAAGTTCTTAGAAAGATACAAATATTGAAAATGACTCAAATAGAAATAAAAAATCTATATTGACCTATAACAAGGAAATAGATTGAATAAATTATTATCACAAAACTCATGTGACCAAGAAAAGCCCAGTGCTTCACTGAATTCTAACAAACATTTATGGAAGAATTAACACCAATACTTCCCAGGCATTTTTTAAACAATGGCTGTTGTGTGTGTGTTACTTTACAATTCCTTCTATGAGGTCAGTAGTATCCAAATAAAGAAAACTCCAGGCAGGTATCCTTCATTAATTTAGGCATAAAAATCCCCAAGAAGGCTCAGTGCCTGTGGCTCAAGCGGCTAGGGCGCCAGCCACATACACCTGAACTGGCAGGTTTGAATACAGCTGCCCAACAACGACAGCTGCAACCAAAGAATTGTCAGGCATTGTGGCAGGCACCTGTAGTCCCAGCTACTTGAGAGGCAGAAGCAGGAGAATCGCTTGAGCCCAGGAGTTGGAGGTTGCTGTGAGCTGTGATGCCATGGCAGTCTACCTAGGGCAACAGCTTGAGGCTCTGTGTCAAAAACAAAACAAAACAAAACAAAAATACCCAACAAATACTAGTGAATTGAATGTAGCAACTTATAAAAAGAAGCATATGCCATGTACAAGTTTGTTATATGTGGGATTTATCCAGAAATGCAAGGCTGGTAGTTCTTTGACAAATATTAGTTAGTGTATCACATCATATTAGTAGAATGAAGGACAAAGTCACATGATCATCTCAATAGATGCAAAAATCTATTGGATGAAATCCAATATCAGTTTGTAACTAAAAGCTCAATAAATTAGAAACACACATAATCATGATGTTCTTAGCTTTGGTCTTTTATGCCTTTCTTTTGTCCTCACAAATTCCAGACTCTTTGATGGTTTAAATGAGGTTCTTTCTTTTGGGCATCCACTTAAGTCTTTACTCATAACTGTCATCATTTCATTCGAGCAGCCTCATGAAGGGTCCTGCCCTCCTCCTGCCTTGCTGCCTGACAGCAGCTTCCCCATCCATCTCTGACAGTTCTCCCTCCTCCCCAGACACACACATGCCTTGGACGGCTGCCCTAATTCATCATTCAGAGTCAGTTTTAAATCTCGTGTTCTGAAGCAAAATTTTCTGACCCACTCAAGGCTGACTTATGTACCCCTCCTATTCAATTCCATCACATTCTATGCCCAGATCAAGTGTTTTTGCTGCTTGTCCCTGTCCTCAAGTGTGTTGTGAAATCCTTGAAGACAGAAGATCCTTTGGTAAATATCTGATATGTCCAAGGCCCTCAATTTATAATTTGTCATTCAGATGTCAGTTGAGTGCTCTCACTCTTTGATGAATTGGTTAAATTTGGTTCAAATTATGATTACACAATAGGTACAAATTCAAAAACCTTCTCACTGATTCTATGAGTTCTCTTTACTTTTTCCTCTGCTTCCTCAGTCTCATGAAATTATGCACTGTTTCTATGCCAGCCCATGACTCTGAAAGCCTATAATATGGCTTTTATTGTTTTTAAAATTAAATTTAAATTACTTTTATTGTTTTTTTTTTTTTTTAAACTGGTATCCACACACACAATTACTCATATTTAGCTGTTTTTTCCTTTTTAGTTTCAGGAAATTTAATGGAGATCATATAGAATATAAGAGTCAGCACACAGCCTTCCTTCCTTATTCTGATCACTCTCTTCCCTTTTCTTCTTTTGTTTCTCTCTCTCTCTGATAGGGTCTCATTCTGTTGCCCAGCCTAGAATTCTATGAGCTAAGCTTAGCTCTTAGCATTAGCTTAGCTTATAGCAACCCTTAACTCCTGGGTTGACGGGATCTCCCTGCCTCAGCCTCCTGAATAGCTAGGACTACAGGTATGGGTCAGAATGCCCAGTTAATTTTTCTATTTTTTGTAGAGATGGGGGTCTTGCTTTTTCTCGGGGTGGTCTTAAACTCTTGAGTACAAGTGTTCCTCCTGCCTCTGCCTCCCAGAGTGGCAGGATTACAGGTGTAAACCACTGTGTCTGGACTCTTTCTCCTCTTTTAAAGAAGTTTAAGATTCTTTTATTTATGTTTAAGAGACAGTATTCTTTAGTAAATAACAAGAATATCTCTCAGGTGGTGCCTGTGGCTCAAGGAGTAGGGCACCAGCCCCATATACGAGGGGTAGCGGGTTCAAGCCTAGCCCGACCAAAACTGCAATTTAAAAAAAAAAAAAAAAAAAAAAAAGAACAAGAACATATCTCTTTTACTTTGTCAAGCTTTGGTTAAAAAGAAACCTCACTCTTTCCCCCTCCATGCTTATTGAAGGTAGTAAAAGTCAATATAATAAACATTTAAAAACCCCACATATCCAGAGTATTAGGTAAATTATAGATCGGTGGTTCTCAACCTGTGGGTCCATGACCCACAGGAACTGTATTAAAGGGCCACAGCATTAGGAAGGTTGAGAACCACTATTATAGATAAACATCAAGTGTGGAGAAAAGAATATTCAGGATACTTCACGAGATTTAACAAGAAGATACATTTGCACTGATTTCTAGTATTCAACTTGTTTTCTATAAATATCTAAAAGATTTAATTCCAAATCTTCTAGCTCCTGGAGAAGGCTGTCTCTTTTTCTATTCTCTGCAGCTGGTTTTTCTAACTGTTTACCTGTTTGATTGCTTTCAATTTCTTATTTAGGTTCTCAATTTTTTTTTTTTTTTTTGTTGTTGTTGTTTAGTTCAAAGTCACCTGATCTTGGCTGAGAGAAGATATTTTGTGTTCTGTTTCCTGTTTTGCTTCTTTTGGCCTCATTCTTTCTTTGTAGGAGCTATTTCTGAAAATGAGTTATATTTTGCCCTTGTAGTTTCGTAGTCTGTGTGGCCCCTAATTATGCAACTTAAGATCAATGACTTCTTCATTTCTTCTAACTGGATTTCTGAAAGTCGATGCAATATTGGCTCCTCACTAGGTACTTTACTTAGGACTGCTTGGTACATTACTGGTTTCATTGGAAATACTATGTCTAGAATCTTCTGTTAAGAAAACTGCCTTATGTCTGCCTTTGATGGTACATTACTCTTGGGTAGGGCAGAGCTAGCAAAATGTACAATCTTGTACATGTTATTAACACACAATCTGAGGACACACATAGTGGTTAAATTATACTCTTCTCATCTGGGCACCAGGCAAGGTATGTACAATTTGAAGGCACTGGTTTGAAAATAAGTTTTGGTCTTTAACACTCCACAAATCACTTGTATTTCCTTAATTTCAAAACCCATATAGTACTTACATGGCCGTATGAGGATAGTAGTAAATTGCATGCAAGAACCAGTTCCAAAGTCAATTTATAATAACATAGCATGTAGAAAATTGCTGCTTTGGCAGGAGTCTGGTGGAAGGCCAAGCTCATAAAAAATGGGATCATTTTTCTGGTTATTGCATTGTAGCATTTTCATCATTTGCTGCAATAGAGAAGTGTGTTTGTTATGCATAATGGGAAGCTAAAGTTTTGTTGACATTTGTATTGTTAGCCTTACTCACTGGTAGTTTTTAGATATATCTTAACTGATCTTAGACACTTTTAACTCATGTTTCCTGATACCTACCAAAGTAAGCTACAGATTTTCTTTAATAAAAGAAAGGTGCACCCTTATTTTCAGAAACATATACATCCAACTCATGGGGATTGTTACATGTAATGATCTAGAGAGTCACCTTTTTGTTTTATACAATTGCATAGTAGTCCTATAATAATACTTGAGTTTGTGTTAACCCATCTCAGTTGATGGACATTGGGGTGCCTCTAAACTTTGCTATTTCCAATGATATAGGATTGTTTGCTGAATTTCCCAACACAGGGTTTGTGCCATTTTGTCTTTTCACTAATGAAATGTGAAGGTAACCGTTTATTTTCATACTTTGAGGTTGTGAAAACCTGATAGGGAAGAGATCATATCTCCATATGAGTGAGATGAAGTGTATTTTCATATGTTTAATATTAGTTTGCTTTTCTGTTCTCTTTTTATGTCTTCTGTCCATTTCTACAATGATTTTTTGGTCTTTTTCCTGTTTTAAAATAATAAACTCTATTTTTAGAGAAGTTTTAGGTTCACAACAAAATTGAGTGGAAAGTTCAGAGTTCCCAAACATACCCTGTCCCCACACATGGACAGACTCACCTGCTATGGACATTCTGTACATTTATTACAATTCATCAGCCTACATCGACACACTACATAAGATATTAGTCATTTGTTTATTATATAAGTTACAAGTACTATGTTCTAGGTTGTCATTCATTTATTACTTTATTTTTGTTATGCAGAAGTGTATTACTATTATGTAGGAAAATTAATCAATTAATACTTATATGTTCTGGATTTTGAGTCATGTTTTCCACATGCATAGATTATAATGGGATTCTTTTCTGTTTCCTTTCAGGACTTTAAACATTTTCTTTTTTCTGACATTTAAATGTTTTGCTCATTTGTAATTCATCCTGGTGTTTCTAAGCATTTATCCTGCCCTGCCTGCATAAACTGTACTTAAGCTTACTAAATTATTTATTTATTTATTTATTTATTTATTCAGAGACAAAGTCTCACTCCGGCACCCTGAGTAGAGTGCCGTGGTATCACAGCAACCTCAAGCTCTTGAACTCAAGAGATCATCTTGCCTCAGTTTTTCTATTTTTAGTAGAGACAGGGTCTCACTCTTGCTCAGGCTGGTCTTTAACTCCTGAACTCAAGCGATCCATTTGCCTTGGCCTCCCAGAATTTTAGGATTACAGGTGTGAGCCACCATGTCTGGCCTTACTAAATAATTTCAAAGGAAATAATAATAATATGCTAGCTACTTAATGAAAGAAGACTATCACCATTTTGTAACACTTAATGAAATAATAGATCTATGCAACAATCATTAATAACTGCTAACACAAATAGAGGAAAAACCAGGCATCAATTGCTTCCTGATGGAAACATTCAACACCATCTATGAGTAACCTTGTCAAAAAATTGAACTCTGTTCTGATGTCTCTTATTGAACTAAAGACAACAAAATTCCCATTTATAAAAATGTATGAGACTGAGAAAGATGGTAGGTGGCATCAAGAGGTTACAAATAGCAAAATTCAAAATGGGAAAATTAATTGTACAAATTATCTAATATCTTCAGTAAACACATTGCAAGAAAAGAAATGAGGGAAGGGTCTTTTGTTTCTGGTTATGATGGAGTGACTGAGATTGTTACTTATCGTCCTTATATAAACAATAGGAGCCTAAAATGTATAAAGGAACTGTTTCCAGACAGTGGACAACAGGCTGCTGAGGACTATTCCATGAGGTAGGTCAGGTGGATGGAAAATGAAAGTGGATGTCAACTGGGATCTCCACAAAGGAGCGAGGGACCCAAAATGGTAAATACTTAGATGAATACAAAAGATTATTTTTTATAATTTAAAATGTCTTTGAAAGATAATTGACCCTGAAAGCACAATCTTTCAGTTTATAATCTATGAAAATATAAAATGTTTCACAATAGTAATGCAAAAGATGAGTGAAATGAAGTGAAAGTGTGATGTTATAAAGGTCTTTCTTTTTAATGTAATGTAATGTTAAAGACGCATATTGTAAATTGAGGAGCAACTGATAATAAAATAAAACACAGTTAATAGAAAGGAAAAGTGGAGATAAAATGAAATTTTAAAGTTTGCCAAAGTACAGTGCCCATAGCTCAGTGGGTAGGGCTCTGGCCACATACACCCTGGCTGGCAGGTTTGAACCTGGCCCAGGCCAGACAACTACAATAAAAAAATAGCTAGGCATTGTGGCGGGAGCCTGTAGTCCCACTTACTTGAGAGGCTGAAGCAAGAGAATTACTTAAGCTTCTGGGTAGCTGAACATGTGGCAGTTCATGGAGGATGTATTATCCCTTCCCCTACACCTTGCCCAGGGAGTCTCTTCATCTCTAGATGGTGTGTGCATGGTTAAGGCCATTGTGTTTATCCATGTGCAGAGGCAGAGCATGATGGCAGACCAGATAGATGGTTAGCTCAGCTCTTTGGGAACAACAGGTGAGAGTGAGTGGGCTAGATCATTCCTGGTGGGGAATATTGGTGTAGACAGGCAGTTTAGGGTATGCAGCAAAGTGGTGGATTGCTGGACTGAAAGTGGAATCCGGAGCTGTGGAGACTGCCAGAAAGATTTCTGTGTCTCTGCAGTGGGTGGCAGCAGCAGTAATCAGCCCTTCCTCCATGGAAGATTACAATTCCCAGTTTCTGGGGAAACTAGGTGTTGTACAGAAAAATTGGTGAAGCATGGACTCCTGAGTGGAATTTCACGGTCAGATAGGGGTGCTGTCTGGAGTGGAACAGCCAGTGCTAGGCACTGGTCAGAAAGCAGACATATTTTGAAATTTTGGAAATGGCAACAGTCACAGGCACCTATTCCCATGGGCCAAGTGCAGTGATTTGATTCTCACTAGGCAGCCATCTTGTACCCAAAGCGGGTCCAAGATACTTTGCACTTCACAGGAACTGTTGCAAGGAGAATTTGTGAAACCTACCTGTGAAGATTCTTTTCAAAATTGGTGGAATCAACAACTCTGGGGGTCTAAGCACCAAGTGGGTAGCCAGGCAACCACCAAAAAACCAGTGTAAACCGTGAATTAGGTATAAGCCTGGGAACCACTCACGGCACCACCTGCTGTCCAGAAGGTATCTTACAACATAAAGATATTCCTACTAAAGTTGATTCCTACAGCATATGTATAGTCGTGTGTTTTTATATATATGTAAGAATAATATTTTTGTTGTTGGTGTTTTTTTTCTTTTTTCTCTTTTTTCTTTGCTCGTTCTTTTTGCTCTTTTGTGTTTTATCCTTTTCTTACAGAAGCTATTGTTAATTTTTAAAAAAAATATCATTAATACTATTTTGTTTTTCTTTTCCTCTTCTTCCCTTCTTATGGTTGCTGAGAGTGCTTATATCAGGCTATTAGAGTTTTTTTCTTTTCTTTTTATTATAATAATAATTATTTTTGTCTGTTTATTTGTTTCTTATTGTCTATGCATCTGTGTGCTTGTGTGTCTGGTAGCTTTTTTGTTTGTTTATTTGTTCATTTTGTTTCAATGTGTCTTGTGTTTTGCTAAATCCTCGGTTTGGCTATTTTCCCTAACTCCAATTTTTACATTCAATGAAAACAAGGGGGGATGGGGGAGGATGACTGACTGGAGCCAGCTTTCAACAGAAGCTCCAGTCCAGTGGGAGAGATAATGGCCAGAAAGAACCCAACAAAGCCGAAGGGAGGGAGCCGAGCTGAGAGAAGAGATAGATATTTGCATATCTTCTCTACTGAGGCAAGCTGCAACTCCAAGGAAACAAATTTCAGGTACAGAACTCATCCCAAAGAGGACATGTGTCCATCCTCTCTCCCAAGAGAGTTGCTTGCTTGCTGTGGGATCTCTACTAGTGAGTGGTGAACTGAGGTTCTCTTCTCTCACCCCACTGGAGTGACTTGCTGGAAGCTGGGACTCCTTCTCCAGAGAATCCCTGCTGTGAGCCTAGGAATTGTCTTGTCTGGCAGGAAGTTTGAACAAATATTTTCCCTGCTACTTTGAACTTCCAGTCTACTCTTCCCCCCTTGCCTGGTGGTCTAGAAGTCCAACCCTTGCAGAGACCAGAATGCCTGCACTTCTTGGCTAGGACTGGGCATTGTGTAGACAGAGGCAACGTAGCTATGCTGTACCTGATGAATCCTGTAACAGTGCAGAAAGACACAGAGGGAAAGGTGTCTCGCCTGGCTCTGAGAAAGTGTATCTCAGCAGCAGATGGAGGCTTGGGTCTCTGTGAGATGAGTGGAGACTTAGGAACTGCTGAGGTGCACGAACCCAAGTGGAGACATCTCCCACCCAACATCAGCATTAATAGAGCAATTCTGCTGGGGTCTAATTTCGGAAAGTCACCTCCCCAACTATGTGGTCTGCTACAGGGAACTAGATGTCACCCTGTAGGGATACCAGAGCTGCAGAACAGCAACAGCAAAGGTGCAGTGGCTGAGGGAGAAATGCATTTGCTGTCTGAATATTCTCAGGTTTAGATTGAGCTCAGGTGGAATATTCCCTAGTTGCCATTTAGTACCTGTGGCAGGCAGGCTTCAGTTCCCCCTGCTGGCTGGTGGCAGAGGGTGGTAGCCAAGAGGAGGAGGCATTGACTTTACTTTGACTCTGGCAGGCACAAAGCCCTGGCACATTTTCTCATTGGACAGAACTGGGCCACAGAGACTGGGTTAACAGAAACTGGCAGTGGGGTTACCAGAGACTGGGGTTACCAGAGTCTGGTGGTGAAGGGGGAGCAAGGTGGGGAAAGAGGCATCAGCTCCCTTGGTCCAAACCTTCTGCTCTATGGGCCTTTTTGACTCCACCAGAGCGAGCTGCACTTGAGCTACCACTAGACCCCTGCTATCTAATTGCTGGAGACTTTTTGAACTCTCCAGCTAGAGAGTGGGTGCTGATTGGGACAATCAGTTTGGAATGCTTGATCTGGACAAATCAACAGAGGACCCTCCAATGTGGTACCCTGGTTTTGTTGTAGTGGGAAAGTTTGATGTTCCTCTTCCAGGTGTTGCCTGTGGGGGTTGGGATGTCTTAGTTGCTTGTACTTCTCCAAAGCTAAGACTTTAATCCAGAGTCACTGATTGACTAAGATTGGACAGAAATCAGCTGAATACAAAACAGAGCCACCTAGCCCCAGCACACCAAGCAGATCTCCAAAGTCTCAGGCTATAGTACTGTACAGATCCTTTGCAAAGCTGTAGAGGAAAAGCTGCAGTAACCAGTCCCAGCTCTTTGGTGAAGGGCTGGTCAACCATAACCCCAGAACCCCTCAATCCAATTTCACCTTACCTGTTTCTCTAGCCAAATGGTGAAAAACAAGCATAGGGTGGAATCAGTGGAAAAAATCTGGCCACGTGAATAATTAGAACAGATCAACTCCCCCAAGGAATGACAAACCAGCCACACCAGAGGATCCCATTCATAAACAGATGGCTGAGATGTCAGAAATCAAATTTAGACTCTGGATAGCAAATAAGATTAACAGAATGGAAGTAAAGTTGGAATTAGAAATTCTAGGAATAATTAAAAAGTTGTCTCAAGAATTCACTGAATTCAAAGACAAAATCACCAAAGATTTTGACACATTGATAAAAGAAGTTGCAGCCTTCCAAGATAAGAGAAACACAGTAGAATCCCTCAGTAATAAAAAGCAGCAGGCAGAAGAAAGGATTTTTGACATTGAAGACAAAGCTTTTGAATGTTCCCAAATGCACAAAGAGGAAGAGAAGTGGAGAGCAAAAATGGATTATTCTCTTAGAGAGCTCTGGGATAATTCCAAGAAAACTAATATTCGCCTTATAGGAATCCCTGAAGGCAATGAGGTTGCTTTGAAAGGTACAGATGCTCTTCTCCAAGAGATAATAAAGGAGAACTTCCCAAACATTGCAAGAGATACGGAAATTCAGATAGCAGACAGTTTCAGAACCCCAGCACAACTCAACCCAAATAAAGCATCTCTCAGACATATTATAATTAACCTCACCAAAGTTAATATGAAGGAGAAAATACTGCAAGCAGCCAGCTCTAAGAAAACCATAACCTACAAGGGGAAGAATATTAGAATGACTGCAGATCTCTCTGTTGAGACTTTTCAAGCTAGAAGATGATCATCTACCTTCAATATCCTAAAACAAAACAATTTCCAACCCAGGATCCTGTATCCAGCTAAATTGAGTTTCATTTATGATGAAGAAATTACGTACTTTAATGATATTCACATGCTGAAGAAATTTTCTGTAACTAACCCAGCTCTTCAGGATATTCTCAGACCCATCCTCCACAATGACCACCACAATGCCTTACCACCAAAGCAAACTCACTCAGAAAATTTTGATCAAAATACAACTTCCACAGTGGTGCAAGGATTAAAAATGTCCATTGGAATTTCAAAAAATTAGACACTCAGAATAATTCCAGGGTTATTACTACTCTCAATTAATGTGAATGGCTTAAATTGCCCTATAAAGAGGTACAGGTTGGCTGACTGGATATAAAAACTCAGGCCAGACATCTGCTACATACAAGAATCTCATCTTACCTTAAAAGATAAATATGGACTCAGGGATGGTCATCTATATTTCAGGCAAATGGAAATCAGAAAAAAGCAGGTGTTGCAATTTTATTCACAGATACAATAGGCCTTAAACCAACAAAAGTAAGGAAAGATAAGGATAGTCATTTCATATTTGTTAAGGGAAACACTCAACATGATGAGATTTCAATTATTTTATTTAATCACCCAACCAGAATGCTCCTCGATTTGTAAGAGAGACTCTAACTGAAATGAGTAACTTGATTTCCTCTAGCACTACAATAGCTGGAGATTTTAACACCCCTTTGGCAGTTGGATAGATCCTCCAATAAGAAACTATGCAAAGAAATTTTAGACTTAAAATTAACCATTGAACAATTGGATTTAACAGAATATTTTATCTTAACAAAACTGAATACACATTCTTCTCATCAGTGCATGGAACATCCTCCAAAACTGATCACCTATTAGGTCACAAGGCTAACGTCAGCAAATTTAAAAAAAATTGAAATTATTCCTTGTATCGTCTCAGACCATCATGGATAAAAGTTGAACTCAGTAACAATAGGAATCTGCAAACTCACACAAAGACATGGAAACTAAGTAATCTTATGCTAAATGCTAGCTGGATCATAGATGAGATTAAGAAAGAAATTACCAAATTTTTGGAGCAAAATGATAATGAAAACACAAACTACCAGAACCTCTGGGATACTGCAAAGGCAGTCAGTCCTAAGAAGAAAATTTACAGCACTGGAGGCCTTCCTCAAGAGAATGGAAAGAGAGGAAATTAACAACTTAATGGGACAGCTCAAGCAACTGGAAAAGG
>CAUYPK010075253.1:0-21292 GCA_963574355.1 Loris lydekkerianus
GCACTGACTTCTCTGCATCTATGAAAGTCCTGGGTGGTGTTTTCTTCCAGCAGACAGTGTTTGTCTACACTGACAATGTGCTGTTTATTTCAGGCCCCTCAGCTGTGATCTCAGGGATCTCCTGGATAGCTCGCTGCAGCTTCTCCATCAGCAGCTGCCATCTTCACTTTGCACTTTCATGTTACAGAGGTGGGTCTGTCCTCACGAACCAGCCTCTACAGCTTCCAACTTCTCTTGTAACTTCCTCAGCCTTCCCAGAATTAAAGAGAGCCTGGGCCTTGCTCTGGATCAGGCTTTGGCTCAGGGAATGTTGTGGCTGGTTTGATCTTCTGTCCAGACCACTCAAACTTCCTCCACGTCAGCAATGAGGCTGCTTCACTTTCTTACCATTCATGTGTTCACTGGAATAGCAATTTTAATTTCTTTCAATAACTTTTTTCCTGTATATTCACAACCTGGCTAATTGTCTGGCACAAGAGGCCCAGCTTTCAGCCTATCTTGGTTTTGACATTCTTTTCTTACTGAGCTTAATCATTTCTAGCTTCTGATTTAATGTGAGAGAGTCATGACTCTTCCTTTTTTTTTTTTTTTTGGTAGAGACAGAGTCTCTCTTTATTGCCCTCAGTAGAGTGCCGTGGAGTCACACAGTTCACAGCAACCTCCAACTCCTAGGCTTAGGCGATTCTCTTGCCTCAGCCTCCTGAGTAGCTGGGACTACAGGCACCCGTCACAATGCCTGGCTATTTCTTTTTTGCAGTTTGGCCGGGGCTGGGTTTAAACACGCCACCCTCAGTGTATGGGGCCGGCGCCCTACCCACTGAGCCACAGGCACCGCCCAGACTCTTCCTTTCACTTGAATACTTAGAGGCCACTGTGGGGGTTATTAACTGGCCTAATTTCAAGATTATTGTGTCTCAGGGTAGAGGGAAGCCTGAGGAGAGGGGAGAGTCAGAGGAGCAGCCAGTCAGTGGAGTAGTCAGAGTACATGACATTTATTAAGTGTGTCATCCTCTAAGGGTACCTCTTGGCACCCCAAAACAATTACAATAGTAATGTCAAAGATCACTGATCAACTGATAACCATAACAGATATAATAATAATGAAACACTCTGAAATATTTTGAGATAGGAAGTGAGCACATGATGTTCGAAAATGGCACTGATAGCCTTGCCTAACCGACGGAGCTGCAGACCTCTAACTGACAAAAAAGGCGACATTTGTGAAGTGTGATAAAGTGAGTATGAGCAGACATGCTTGTCCTCATAGTCCAGGCCCTTCCGCCTGTCTGCCCTCAGTAGCCAGCCCAAACCAACTGTGTGGAAAGCACCTCCTATTACAGGGAAGGACAGCTGGTGTGTGGTTCATAAGGTTTGTCTGACATGATGCTTTTCACATTAACACTACAGATTAGGAAAATTAGTTATGTAAAGATTCTGCTTTGAGATACTTTTAATGCTTACATAAGATTCCAATGTATGGATAACCCTATTCCTTATCGTTGGACACTGGGTTTGACTTCACTTTCAGTCTTACAAACAATGAGGTGAACTCCCTGAGCAAACCGCTCTGTGTACATCTCTGATTATTTCCTTAAAGTAAACCCCAGGTCAGATGCTGACCCCTTCCTGAGGACTCACTGGACACTGTAAAGTAATTTGCTTTGGCTGCCCCGAGCAGTTTGAAAGTGAGGTCGTGTCCTGAGCATCCTCATTCAACCGCAAAAACAAAAACAAATTAAAGAAAAACCCATCAGTGTTAACTTTAACTTGCAGTTACAGGAATGACCTTATGTGTCTGCTTGCAGTATAGCCACTGTTGCCAACTACAAATAGGCAGGCTGGGAGTGGATGCTCAACGGGCACCAGCAAGCCTTTTTGTGGAGGGAGGAAAGCCAACATGGGGGCCGGCCATGCACTAGGTGGCCCTGGCTGAGCCAGCTCCCAATGAAGGTGTGAAGGGCAAGGCTGCAGGCAGCACCTACCTGAGACAGCCCTCTGCCCATGCCTCCCTGGCCAGCTCCATCTGTGGCCACACTTCCCTGCCAGCCCAGCTGGATGCTGTGAGAGTGTGAGACTGCCCCTTGCCAGCCTTGCACTCGCTGCTCCACCTGATTCTGTGACTGCAACAAGAGTGGTGCTGATGCAGAGTCTGAGGAAGCCCTATTCTGCCCCTGCTGGCACAGGGGCTGCAGGAGGGCTCAGAACAGCAAGGAGGCTCTACCTCAAGGTGCTCGGCCTCAGTGTCTTCCACAGGTTTGCACAATGGGACTCTGGGAGCTGCCCCCCTGAAATGACATCCCTCACAGCCTGCCCCCGGGGACCTGACGTGAGTCTCCTGGCTCACGATGCTCCTCGTTCTCAAACCACTAACTTCACTGCTTCTGATTCAATCTTTTATCACCTATACTGATTTTAAGCAGTGTAAAAAGGAGCAGTGAGCATTTAGGAGTCAGCATCGCAGAATACTGCAGTCAGGTGGAGGAATAGCCAGGGACAAAGATCTCAGCTCCACCTGCTATGAGCAAGATGGCACCGACTTCATGGCAAAAGACTTAAAAAATAATAATGAGAATGGGAGGCAGGAAGAGGTAGTGTGTTTCTCACTCTCTCAGTGACATCAGCACACCATGTGGGAACCTTCAGTTGCCAGATCAGTGTAGCCGTGAAGGTCCTTCCAGTCTCAGCATGTCCCAGTGGAGCTAAGAGAGAATGGTGTCCCCCACAGTCAAACAACGTGCAGGCACATACAGAAAACATCTCAGAGCTATATCACTGTGTCAGAAAACAAGCCAGAACAAGACTTTATTCTTAAAGACAACACACATGTCAACATCTTTAAATTTTGCCACATAAGCTCAAAATCAAAATGTGCCTTGTGTTAAGAAGAAATCCCCAAACTCCCTGGCAATTTTATCACCCCCTCAAAATGTCCTGAAACCTTAAAACCTCAATTTTCTCCTTTTTCCTTTTCTCCTCAATTTCCCAATCCATGTGGCACTCAGAGTGACACAAGAAAAACAAAACCACAATGTGGCAACACCATGCAAGGGCAGCCACAGGAAACCCCACCACGGCTATGTTCTCTAGAGCACAGCCTGTTGTCCTACAGGGCCGCGCGTCTCTTTGTTCCTAGTTAATGTGATTTGCTGAGTATGGGGACACCTGCCCCTATGACTTCAAGGCTGTGTTCAGTATCAGGATGGTCTACTCGAGGAGCAGCTTGTCACTGAGGTTCTTCCCCTTGCCCCTTGAAGAGGAAACAGATACAAGACATTGTTTTGGGTTCAAGTTTCTACGACCTTTAATAAAAGGGACAAAAATATCCATATTTGCTGAGTTGGCATTGGGCAGAAAGAAGTCTGGGTGGCATGGTTTAATAAGGTACATAGAAGGCCATCTATCTCCAAGAAGTGGCTGACTGTGCCCTAACTGTATGTCCTAGCATTGTGATTGCTTTTATCAGAGATGGCTTCAAGCTAAAAAGGAAGTTTAATAAGCATTTTTAAGAAATGGCTCAAGGTGAGGGCAGAATAAGAAGTAGGGTAGTATATCCACTAGGTTCTACCAGGAGTGAATAACTCCATCAAGAAAGGAAATTTATGGCTTGTACAACTAAAATCACCCTGGGAAGGCTTCAGCCAGGGTCCTACCAGGACGTGGCTCTGTCAGGCTGTTTCTCCCACCTACCAGGCACCTGCTTACCTAGGACACCCTCATCCAGGGATTCCAGGGGTGGGGGCTGCTGCCCTCAGAGCCAGCAAACATATACTCTGTGGCCTTCTCTGAATCAGGCATGTGGGCCCTTTTGGCCCCTCCTTGCAGAACCTTCTTGGGTCTTTGGGTTCAATAGAAAAATGAAGTCATAACCTGAGGTCCACACGTTTCAGTCCTCTCATTTTTCCTTTCTGGGGCAGAGGCTGGTCTATGTGGCTTCTGGGCATGATACCAGAAGACAGAAGGACAGGCTACTACAGGGACTGTCCAGCCTGCTCCTCACAATGTCCCACAGGCATTGACTGCTCTTTGCAAAGGGATTCAACATGTTTCCTCAAGGGGCCTCCTCAGGTTTGACTTGGTAATTATCCTCAGCAGGAAACCACTTAAGACCCATCTGTCAGAGAAAACCCATCTCTCTCCAAGACCAGGACTGACAGCTTCACTCCCCAATGATGCCCTGGTTGATGCTTGGAGGCAATAGGCACATTCTGATGACAGAAGATGTCAGCACCTGCCCCAGGGCCATTTACACAGGGAGCAGACAGCCTAGAGGGACAATGTCAGGGGCAGGGGCTTAAGCATCCCCTACAACTCTGCCAGCAGCCACCCCATAGCCCTGAGGTGTGGGACACCTCAACAAACAATGCCCCCTCTCCCCCCAAAGTACTAGTTTTCACCTAAGAAGTGTTTTCTATTAAGCAACATTTTGTTTCCACTAATATAGGAAGAAAGAAACCCTATGGTGTATAATCCCTAACTTACTTCAGGGTCCTGGGCACCCTGAGCTAAGGTACACCAAGGTCCAGAATGGTGTCCTCTGGTATCTGGAATGTTCCACCAACCCCTCTCCCCCAGTAAGAAGCTGAGGACATGGAGAAGACATCCCTGATCCCGACATGAGAGGAAAGATAGGAAGGAATTAGCAGAATGGAGTTTAAATTTTCACTGGAAGCATTAAGAAAACACCTCGTTTTGGTTCTGGTTTTCTGTTATTTCCTTCTTCTTCTTCTTTTTTTTTTCAGAGTCTCACTTTGTTGCCCTCAGTAGAATGCCATGGCATCACAGCCCACAGAAACCTCTAGCTCTTAGGTTTAGGCGATTCTCTAGCCTCAGCCTCCTGAGTAGCTGGGATCACAGGTCTGCCCGCCACAACACTCGGCTATTTTTTGTTGTTGTTGTTGCAGTTTGGCCGGGGCTGGGTTTGGACCTGCCACCCTCGGTATATAAGGCCGGCACCCTACTCACTGAGCCACAGGCACCGCCCTGTTATTTCCTTCTTTTAAAAACATCACTCCAAGTAACTTGTATTTACTATAGAAAAACTGGAAGTAAAAATAGCAATTAAAAAACTCACAAAGCTGTAACTTCCTTCTAGGTCACCTTTGTCAACATCTGGTACACATCTTCTAATCAGGTGGAACTGTCTCAAGAAAGGCCACCCAGTGCCTGCTGCCTCCCTCCCCCACGGTACCAGCCCCCTCTCTCTAGGTGTGTGTTTCTACCTTCTTCAAGAAAATTGCTACAGCAGAATATGAGAGGAGACAGAAGAACATCAGCCTCTTTTCCTGCCCCAATTCACATGGGGCCAGCTGCTTCCATCACTAGCCCACATTCATTCCCTGTGCATTTTGTTTAAAAATATTTTTTGAGATAGAATTCGTACAATGATAAAGCCATTTTGAAATGTACAATTCAGTGGTTTTAGTATACTCACAATACCACAGAACAATCACCACTACCTAACCACAGCATTGTTATCAACCTAAACAGAGTCCCTGTTCCTCCCCAGTTCCTGACAACCACTCATTCACTTTCTGTCTCTCGATTTGCCAGTCTGGGACATTTCTTATACATCTATGGTTTTCAACCTTCCTAATGCGGCAACCCTTGAATACAGTTCCTCATGTTGTGGTGACTCCCAACCATAAAATTATTTTTGTTGCTACTTCATAACTGTAATTTTGCTACTGTTATGAATTGTAATGTAAATATCTGATATGCAGGATGGTCTTAGGCGACCCCTGTGAAAGGGTCTTTTGACCCCCAAAGGGGTCGCAACCCACAGGTTGAGAACCGTTGGTATACACGGACTCAGGCAACACATGGCCTTGTATACCTGGCTTCTTTTACTTAGTGCAGTGTTTTTAAAGCTTGTTTTTTTCATGGCTGAATAATATTCCATTGTTCACACAAATATTGACACACCATGTTTGTCTATCTGCTCACCCACTGAGGGACAGTTGGGCTGCTCTCATTTTTTGGCTATTGTGAATAATGCTGCTATGAACGTTTATGTACAGATTTTTGTGTGAACATGCTTGATGGGTCAGATGGTAACTCTGTGATTAACTTTGAGAAAACTGCCAGACTCTTTTCCACAGTGACTGTAATATTTTACATTCTCACCAATAGTCTATGAGTGTTGTGATTTCTCCCCCTTCTCGACAACATTTGTTCCTGTCTGTTTCTGATTACTGGCCATCTTAGTGAGTGTGAAGTGTTGTCTCCTTGTAGTTTTCATCTGTGTTTCCAGATAACCAGTGTAGCTGAGCACAATCTCATGTGTGTATCTTCTTCAAAGAACTGTCTGTTCAGATCCTTTGTTCCTTTTCAATTGGATTATTTGTCTTTTTTTGATGTGAATATTGTTTACATATTCCGGACTTATACTTTCCTCCATCCTGAGGGAGCCATTTCATTTTCTACAGTGTCCTTTGACAGGCAACAGTTTTTATTTTTTATGAAGTCCACTGTCCCTATTTGTTGTTTGTGCTTTTGGTGTTATATTTAAGAAATCATTGCCTAATCCAAAGTTATGTCCCTGTGTACTTCTAAGTAAAGTAACAAGCTCTCATTTAACAAACAGAAAACAGAAACATCACCCTGGCTTGGGGCTCCTGTGCATGCCTCTGTCTGCCTTGAAGAAGTGGTCCAGTCCTGTACACCAGGCACAAACAGATGTGTTTAGAACCAGCATGAGCAAAATGAATGAGCAATGACCCAGTGTAGAAAGTGCTGGTTTAAGAAATTACGTCCATCACAACATTCATCCACCAGCTTCCCAATCTCATTAGAGTATCAAAGATTGTTTTGGGTTGTGGAGAAAGTCTGTCATGGAGAAGACACTCAGAAATCCTGGGGGGGGGGGGGAGGGTCCTCGGGGTCGGGCCCTATGGGTGGGGTCCTGGTAGATGAGTGGACCACTCATCTACCACTCTCCACTTGAGTGGAGTCCTAGGGGTGGAGAACTAAGGGTGGGGTCCTGGGTGTGGGGTCCTGGGGTAAGGTCCTAGAGGATTGGGGACCTGGAGCAGGAACCTGGGGTTGGGGTCCTATTGGGACACCAAACCAATCTGCTCAGAAGGGGCATAGTTGCAGGGAAGGCAGCCAAACTCTGGGGGTCATGTGGAAAAGGGGGCAGAAAGCAGAAACTGATGTTGCTTTTTTCTACTAAATGAGTTTCTTCAAACAAGGGCTCTTTTCTGAAAGCAGCACAAGGCTATTTCTGTGAGAGCCTCTAAATTGAATGCCCCCAAACGTCTATTAGCTCCAGCAACATGAGATGAGTATCCTGGTCCGAGGATAGTAAACCGAAGGAAGCTTCCTAGAGGAGGTGGTTTTCAAAGGACGGGGCAGAGGGCTGGTCCACTCTGAGGGTCTGTGGGGAAGGACCACTTCGAGGTGGACAGGCAAAGAGTGCCAACAAGGCACAAGGAAGACAGAAAGGCTGGGGTGGAGGGGGACAAATGACACTCCTTGAAATAAACGGAAATTTTCTTTTTCCTGGAAAGTATCAGTAATATAGGGAAGTATGTTAAAGAGGAGGGAATAACAGGCCAGGCAGGGTGGCTCACACCTGTGATCTCAGCACTTTGGGAGGCTGAGGCAGCAGGATCCTTTGAGCTTAGGAGTTTGAGACCAGTCTGAGCAAGAGCGAGACCCCAGCTCTACTAAAAATAGAAAAACTAGATGGGCATTGTGTTGGGTGCCCATAGTTCCAGCTACTCAGGAGGCTGAGGCTTGAGCCCAGTAGTTTGTGGTTGCTGTCAGCTATGAGGCTACAACACTCTACTCAGAGCCAACAGAGTGAGCCTCTGCCCTCAAAAAAAAAAAAAAAAAAAAAAAAAGGAAGGGAATAACAGTAAAGGGATCATGAAAACCAGGAATTGGAGCAGATAACCTGGCTGCTTTTAAAGTGTGCACATATTTTTTTCCTTGTGTCTCTACCTAGAAGAATTCAACACAGTGAGCAAGGCTGCTGGCCATGCCCGTGTTCACTTTGACCTCAGGATTTACATGTGCTTTCAAAACTAGTATCTCCCTATTTCAGTTCCAGACTTAATTCCTAAGTAAGTGACAACTTACAAGGTATATTTCTTTTCTACTCCCTTCAAAATAAAAAAAAGAAATACAAAGCACAAAAAACCCTAAAGTCCCCAAACACACAGCTGATCTTGAATCTCAGGTCTCAGCCCCATGACAGGAGAGGACAGTCTGAGGTGGTGAGAAGGGCCTGGGTTTGCTGTGGAAGAGGGTGAAGATGTGCATTTCTGTGAGGGATTGGCAGGAAAAAATGGGGGTGGAATAAAAGTCAGCCTCAAAAAAAGCCTTTCCCTAGTGCCTGCCCATGGGCCTCCAATCTCACATTGTGACATGTGGGGAAAACCGTGGCCCCCCTTACGACAAATAGTTCCATCAACAGGGAAAACACTCCCAGGATACTGCAGCAGCCACAGGCAAACATGAGTTTTGAAAACAACCCTTCACAAGTCCTTAAAAAGAAATACAAAATGCATGGGATAAAATCACAATCCCAGGAAGCACATCTCATCAAGGACAAGAAATAGTGACTTTCTTTTGTGTGTTACTTTTTACCAGGTGTAACTGTGGTTCTTTAAAACCACCAGCTTGGGGGGAGAGATTGGGATGCTGGACTGCACCCCTGTGTCCACTCCGTGGAGCTACCACAGGGGGAAGATTTGACAATCTCAATAAAAATCTAAACTGTCCTGCAGCAGAGGATCAGTTTGCCTGGCCAGGAATCCAGGGTCTCACTCCTTCCCCTGTTGCCTCTGGCTAAGCTGCTCCTGAGCTCCTCCCTAGCCCTGCAGAGGTGCCAGTTCCCAGCTGCCCTGCCTCTTCCACAGAACCCTCCAGTCCCCTGTGTCTGGATAAGCCGCCTAGCAGTTACCACAGCCAATTCCAGCATCCAGCACGTAGGGGACAGTCACAGGCCTCTGGCCGGCTTTCTAGACATCTTTGCTCTGGAGATGCATGGGGTAAAGCCAAGTCCCAGTCCCAGGCCCCATATAATGTGGGGACTCACAGAGGGTTGGGACCTCATTGGCATTTTACTCACACAGTACAAGGGAGCTGCCCTGAGTGAGTATGGCATGGAGGAGGCGCTGACGGTGGGTGTGGAGGACTCTGTCTTGGGGGCTCAGGCCTCTAGCAAGAGATCTGCACAACAAGGCCACTGTCCTCTCCCACCATGTGGGGTTGGGTGAATCCCAAGGTAGCTGAATGCTCCTGCCATAGGCTCCACTTCCTGGGGAGGGACGCACAGGCAGAAGAGACCCCCTGTGGGTGCTTCTTGCACAGAGAATGCATCAGAGCCCAGGCAGAGGCAACACCAACACCAACTGGCCTCTCCCATACTTCTTGGGCTCATGGCTCCAAATGGGACGCCCTCAGCTAAGCTAAGGTGGTATAGCCCATGTCACCTCTATAGAAGGGACAGTGAGCTGGCTGCCGGCACATTTTTAACTAGGGGTAACATTTTTACTCAGTAAGGCCCTGGAGCTAGGTGAAGTCACCAGGTGAGTCCCGGGAAGCAACCCTCAGACACTCTGCCAGGTTGTGGGAGTGTAAGATTACCCTACAGCCAGACACACACTCCCTAAGCTGCAGCAACATGCCCTCCGCCCACACGTTCCTTTGCTGGGTGTGTCTTGCCTTCAGCAGGTCCCTGGCCCCCAAATGGCTACAGAAAGGCTGACAGGAGAGGGGAGACACCAGTGAAAGGCCACCACCTCCCTCACCAAGGAGGTCTTGCTTGAATCTCTTCCTGCTTCTGGGACATTAAATTAGCCATTCTCTACAGAGACTCTGAGTCCATGGGAGACACATGGCACATGTGGGCAACACGTTAAGAGCACAGGTCCTCCAGTGGCTGTGGGCTTCTCTACACACCCTAACTATAGCCTAGGTGTCCCTCCTCCCAGTTCAACAAGCACAGTGACCAGTGGTCTTGCCAGGGGTACCTGCAGAGTGGTCACCATCTCCCCACAAGAGCACGAGTGAGAAATCAGCAATGATGCTATTTATTATTAGGACCAAAGGGCTTGGGTAATGCAAAACCTAAAATGATCCTAATGTTTACGTTTTGGTGAGGAATGAGATGGTCTAAGAAGTACTAAGGCTGCATAGTAGCTGGCCTCTATCCAGGGAGGCAGCTACACTGTGCCTCAGGCGGTAATCAAAGTCCAGTTTTCCACAGTGAGAAGAGAGAGGAAAGTTAGGTGCCCCATAGGAAAGTGATAGGGAAGCCTGGCTGGGCACCCCAGGGTCCAGATGGGAATGGCTACAGTGCACGGTGTCCCCTGTCCTCATGTCAGGGCCATGAGCTCACACCTGGTGAAACGACATAACCAGGGCAGCCCAGTACTTGAGGGGTGAGGGGTGCATACCTGTTGTAGCTTTTGCTTGGGGGGGCTCCTTGTGGAAGGACCAGGCTGGGCTGGAAAGTGAGGCCCATGGATGGGCACCAGAGTGAGACGCCAGGGTGAGACGCCTCCCTACTCCCAGACAGTGCAAGAATGGGGGGACCCTCTGATTTATGGTTGGTGCCTCTCACAGGCCAATCCAGTTGGCCTCTGAGGCACTCATACTCTGCCTGCCAAGGTATGAAGCTGCCTTAGAAGTTTCCAGAAAGACAGTCTCATTTTCCAGCATATCTGTCTCTAACACAATGTGATATCACTGAGGTATGTGGGATTGTTGCTATCTGTAGGAAGTGGGCCCGATCCCAGCTCCCACCAGTGGTTTCTGCCCATCCCATATAACACTGAGACTCAGGCCCTGGCTTTCCTGAAGTGGTGCTGGCTCAGAGATCTCTAACCTCAAACATCACATAGCTCTGGAGGGCAAGACCCACAGCACATTCCTTGCCACACAGTAATCCTGGCCAATAACTACCTGCCTCACACATCCCCCCAGGGACTTGTGGCTAGGTCTGCAGACATGTCAGCTGTCACCCTGAGGGCTGAGAGACACTGGCAGTGTGTGGACGCCCACAGCAAAGACTAACCCATCCCTTGTTAAATGTCAATAGTGATCAGGGTGAGAGCCCTGCCTTACACACATCCAGCAAGCTAAAAGGTGGTCCCATGGAGGCTGACTATTCAAAGGCCCACCCAACATCTTCATCTCCACATGAAAATGTGTACTATAACTTGCTGACGGGCACGGTGGCTCCTGCCTGTAATCCTAGCACTCTGGGAGGCTGAAGTGTGAAGATCCCTCGAGCTCAGGAGTTCAAGACCATCCTGAGGAAGAGTGAGACCCTGTCTCTACTAAAAATAGAAAAACTAGTGTTGTGGCAGGCACCTGTCGTCCCCGCTACTCGGGAGGCTGAGGCAAAAGGATCATTTGGGCCTAGGAGTTTAAGGTTGCTGTGAGTTATGATGTAATGGCACTTTATGCAGGGCAAAAGAGACTCCGTCTCAAAAAAAAGACAAAAAACAAAACTAAAACATGGGCTGTAACTTGAGAATCAGGTTTGATAGACAGGGAAAGCACATAGTCCAGAAGGCTCAGTCCAAGAGACTATGATGTCTAAGGACTAGCCCTGGATCCCCTGACCACAGACTGGTACATGCAACAAGCATACTGGTGGTCCTGGGTAGATGCCCCAGGGGATGAGAAAGGTGGCATCTGTCCCTGGCCTCTTGGCCATGTCACCTAATGCCCCAGCTAGGATGACTACAGAGGCCATGGTTCTGATGCCACACTCAGGCAAGCAGGTGAATGATGAAATGCCACTGTGAAGATCCAGGAAATCTGCCTCTTCCCAAAGCTGTACAACTGGTTGGTAACTCAAAGAGCTCCCAAAGGGAGGGGAGAAAAACCCTCCACCTCTATCCCTCCCACAGTCATGGCACGGTCTTTCACCTTGAACTTTTGTCCCCACTCCGGAAATGCCTGTGATTGCCCAGGGTTCCTCTATAGCAACACTCAGGATAGCCCTATCCTATCTGACCTTTCTTCCTCTGCTGCTGGTCATCGGCCCAAGCCTAGGACACCCAGGCAGCACTCACAGGGTAGCCACAGTGTGGCTGCTGGAGGGGCAGGTCCACGTCCACCTGAGGTGCTGGGACCACACATTGGGCCCTCCACAGCCAATCCCCTCCTCCAGCCACCTCCCCTTCTGACCCCTCTTAAATTTCACAGAGTAGACAGGTACAACAGGTGGCTTAGGCCTCATTCTTTATAGTGACCATGTCCTCATGTTGACCAGTGTGTCACAGGCCCTTGGCTGGTCAACTCACAGATGTCCTACTGTACTGAGAAAACAGTTAGCTTTTACTGATATGTTTGTCTGCTTGTTAATGGCTGAGGAAACAATCTTTCTATAGTGTGACACCTCAACTTTGAATTTATTTTCAATAAGACCTGAAAATGCACAATAAAAATTAACGTACTTTTTAGGGTAGTGTTTTTGGCCAAAGTGTTCTGAGAATAAACACAAAACTGCATAAAAATAGCTTGCACAGGGAAAAAGGTGCTATTCCAACAAATGCTCTTCTATCACCTAAAAGTCACTTGGAAAGTGAAAACAGCCCTTAACCCAAACCCACCCACACTGCAGTTGTGTAAGATACATTCACAGGGCTTGTCAAAGTTCAAATTTATTCTTTAAAAAATTAAAACTTCTTACTTTGGGCAGAACAAATGTTTCTATAAACGCTTTAAATCTGAAGTTACAGGTTTATGTATATATATATTTTGAGACAAGTTCTCTGTCGCCCAGGCTGGAGTGCAGTGATGTCATCATAGCTTACTGTAGCCTCAGACTCCTGGGCTCCAACGACCTTCCTGCCTCAGGTGCCCCCCATCACACTGGCTAACTTTTCTATTTTCTTGTAGACAAGGGTCTCATTGTTGCTCAGGTGATCCTCCTGCCTTGGCCTCCCAAAGTGGTAGCCACTGGGCCCGGGCCAGTTTTTTGTTGTTGTTGTGCTGGGTACAGGGTTTCATGTTTGGCTGAAGCTACATGTACCAAAAAACTGCAAGCAGCACACCAGCAGGCCAGAAGCCCCTCCCAGAGTTCTCCCTCTTGTGGCTTCTGGTCTCACGAGGCCAGCTGGATAGGCAGTCCCATCTCTGCACTGCCCTCTCAATAACCGGGCCAGAGAGTTCACCCTAACAAACAAAAGGACACAGGCCAGACAGCCAGCACCCAGTGTCAAAGCTCCCTGCAAGAGGCACCTTGCAGGAATGTTAGGGGAGGAGTGGCAAGCCCAGCAATGGAGCAGAGCACAGTAGACAAAAAACCAAAGAAAAGATTTCTGTAAACAAGCCACAAACAAGACTGGAAAGAAAAGCCACACGCAGAGTGGAATAGTATGTGTCTTCCCACGGGCTCTAAAACCACTATCAAAGAAACCCCCCCAGTGTCAGTTTTCTTTCTTTGCAGCCAGAGAACTCTCTGGCTTGAAGGGCTCCCTGAGGACATGGGCCAGACAGAACCGTGGGTGGCCTTCCATCAGGGAAACACCACACATTCCCTCTGTAGCACTCCCAAGAGCAGGGCAGTAGAAGGCAGTTTTCTCCCCAAATGCCATGTGGCCAGGAATCTGCTTCATCCTCCCTCTGTGTATCAGAGGCTAGGAGACGCCTCCCATGTCCCTGCAACATTCCTTTGGCCTCAGGGCTCACCACCCTCCAGACCACAAAGGTATGAATTTAGCAAAACTAGTCACAGTGACCATTCTGTATCGCCTTAGTGATTTTTACACAACTTTTAAAATAAAAAATAATGGCAAATACAATAAATACATCCTCTAAATAAAGCTGTGTTATTAACGTTTAAATTCCCTAAGTCAGGATGTCAACGTAGATGTCCCAGTCTGAGCTGAGGGCACATGGCAACATCAAAACCACATGTACAGACACAAACCAAAATTATGATCCTAGGGTCCCGTGGGCAGCAGATGATGACATTGCTAAAGCAGTTTAACTCTTGTTTTTATAAACTTTCTCCTTACAAATATGTTAGTGGGCAAGTTGCTCTATTTTCCTTGGTCCTTTTGTCCTCCTTTTGTTACCAGTTGAACTTAAGAACCCGATCCCAGATGCATTTGCCCCTGATATAAAAAAAGACAAAAAAAAAAAAATTCCCAAACACACTCTGCCTTCAACTACATAAAGGGCATTTATGAAAAACCACAGCTAAAGTGACATTCAATAACGAAGAGCAAGATACCTCTCGATGGCCAGCCTGGACAGTGCAGGGCTGGATGCCTCCCTTAAAGTTATATCCAATAATGAACCACAGCAATCCTCTCCAAGGTCAGGAACAAAAGAAAGATGTCTTTTCTCAATCCTTCTACCTTAGCTAACTAAATTAAATTAATTAAAAGGGATACAGGTCAGACGTAAACTCTCTCTACTGCCATATTTAACCTTTTCAGGAACTACCAGACTGGACACATGTGACCTTGTATGAATTGTGAATATTGTACATGAATATTAACAACAGAAAAGATGGAACCACTTCTGAGGTCCCTCAACTGATGCTTAGATAAATAGAACATATGTGCAGCCACAAGAGGGATTGACGCTCTGACACCAGCCACATGTGGATGAATCTTGCAAACACTATGTTGAATGAAAGAGACCAGGCACTGAACATCATGAAATTCCATTTACATAAAAAGTCCAGAATAGGGAAATCAGTAAGGAGAAAGCAAGTTTGAGGTTCCAGGAACTGTAGGTCTGGTAAGTTTACAGAGACTTCTTTCTGGGATGACAAAATTGTTCTAAAACTGACTATGGTATTGTTGCATGACTGTGGACATACTAAAAACACTGGACTGAGCACTTTAAATGGTGGGATACTGAATTATGTCTGAATAAAGTGTAGTGGCATCATCACAGCTCACTGTAGCCTACACTGTAGCCTCCTGGGCTCAAGCGATCCTACTGCCTCAGCCTCTCGAGTATATGGGACCATAGGCACACACCACCATGCCTGCTAATATTTCTACATTTTCTTTTCTTTCTTTTTTTTTTTTTTGAGACAGAGTCTCACTATGTCACCCTTGGTAGAGTGCTATGCTGTCACAGCTCACAGCAACCTCAAACTCTTGGGCTTAAGTGATTCTTTTGCCTCCGCCTCACAAGTAGCTGGGACTACCAGTGCCTATCACAATGCCTGGGTATTTTTTGTTGTTGTTATTTTTGTTGTAGTTGTCATTGTTGTTTGGCAGGCCCACACTGAGTTCGAACCCACCAGCCCTGGTGTATGTGGCCGGTGCCCTAACTACTGAGCTCTGAGTGCCGAGCCTATTTCTAATTTTTTTGTGGAGATGGGGGCCTCACTCTTACTTAGGCTGTACTTGAACTCCTCCTCCTGGGTGTCCATTCACTCGCTGACCACGTGTTTACCTCCCCTTCCCACAGTGCAGTGGTCATGAGGCTTCTCGCCCCCCAGAAGCTGTGTTGGAGCTGCAGTAGCCACAGCTCAGCCACCTCACAACAAAGTCACTCCATGATCTAGCAGTGGAAAGAGGTAAAGCCACTGGAGGGAATATGGAAAGTCACGAAGGTAAGTCCACATGACTCATCTAGGCTCGTCCACTTTCTCAGGGCCTGCCCTGGTGTCTCCCAGCGGGAGCCAGAGTGCAGCCCTGAGCGTGGGGGGGGCTGGCCTTTGTCCTCAGGGCTTGCTTTGGGCTGTGGTCATGCCACTTGAGGACAACTGCTCTTGTTGGGATATCACTGGAAAATCACATGTTCCAGAGGTAACACCACAGGACAGACCTTGAGGAATAAGAATCTGTAGGTATAACACACTTTGCTGAGACAAGTGAGGTGTTGCTTGGGTGTGCATAGGGCCTCTTGTTCACAAATGCATTTTGAATCACCAACTATATCCTCTTAGGATGATTTAATGTTTAATGTATGAAGAAGTGATTTTAGGCTGGTAGAGTGGCTCACACCCATAATTCGGGCACTTTAAGAGGCTAAGGCAGGAGGATCACTTTGACCCAGGAGTTGGAGGCTGTAGTGAGCTATGATAATGCCACCGCACTCCAGATGGGTTGACAGAGCGAGACTCTGTCACACTCATGCAAAAAATATTTTTAAAATAATTTTAATGAAATGAACTCTCATTGTCTTTCCTATCCAGCCATAATCTTGAACTCAGAGTTACCTGAATATCACCCCTGCTGAGGTGAAATTATACCAGGCACATAAGTAGAGACCCTATCACACAAGCAGACATGCTTGCGCACACACACATGCACTCTCACCCTGCTGCCATAGCTGGCAAGATGCTACATGGGATTCCATGTGATATGTGAGCATTAACTGGTATGTAATCTGCAATTGCTACCTCTCCACTGCTTTAAAAGTTACACATAATTTTACCCTCAGTCCATAAAATCTGCTTCGTGACCAATGTCTTCTTATCAGTCTTCACAGCATCTTAAGAAATCAAGGAAGAATCTACTAAGAGCTACCCTAATAGCCCTGACGCCCACAGCTTCCCTGGTAGACTTGGGGCTGACCACTCCAACCTGCCATCTGGCCCAGAAGGCCCATGTCTTGCCCTGTCCTGCCAAGTGAGAACTGTACTTGGATCAGTGGGCTTAACTGTTCTTCACATTTTGCTTCAGAGTAGACAGAACTGTGCCCTACAGGATGGGACCATGAAGCAAGTGGCGTGAGAAGGACTTACACAGTGGACCCAGTCACCAGCCAGTGTCCATGGGAGGACATACGGCATCCTCAGAGCAGCCCTTAGTGCAGCTTAGCCACTCAGAAAGATTCACTCATGAATCCTCTGTGATTCAGGTATTACAGGAGCCAAAAGTAATGGTGGAGGCCCCACTCCTCCTCTCCATGACAGTAAGCCCCTCCATGCCCCCTCTGAGCCCAACAACCCCCTTTCCTCTCAGCTCCACCCAGGCCAGTGCAATAGCTGTGGGGCTAATATGACATGGCCACAGCTGGACTCCTCCTGGACCAGCAGCTCACAGACTGGGAAACTGAAGCATAAGGGTGCAGAAACCACTCACCCACAGCCACGTGGCTGCTGAGTTGAGGAACTAGGCCTGACTTGTCAGCATGGCCCTGTGGACTGGCTGACCCAGCAAGCACAGACCCCTGCTGGTTCCCAAGGGGCCAGCTCAGAGAAGCCTCAGGCTCTGGTGCTAATCTCAGACAACATGCTGAGCTAAGAGCATGGTCTGGCAAGGACTGTCAAGTGAGCATTGCTGTGCATCACACAGCTCAGCATAGTTCTCTGCACACCCAGCTTGAGAGTGACTGCACTGAGCGCCAAAGGTAGCAGCAACACAGCAGCATGCATGTGTCTGCACAAATGAGCATGTCTGAAGTGGGTGTAGTAGAGCTATGGAAGGATAATCTTATGGGACCATCACAAATGTGGCCCAGGACTGACTGAGATGCTGTGTGGTGTGTGGCTGTGCTCAGTGTTGGAGGTGAAATACCCTGGATGTGTTCTCATTTTATAGACTTTCTATCCCCCTAGTCTCTGCTACAGTTTAATTAGATACTATTTTATCTTAAGCCACTGACCAGGACTAGGCAGCCACATGGCTGACCCCCATCCTGTGACACAGCTGCCTAGCACCACGCATGAACCCCAAGTTCAAATAGAGACCCATGTAGGATCTGGGGAGATAGGATTTGCAGCACAGATGCAGTTTCAAGTGCCTGGCCACTTCCTCACTGAGTCTTCCACATGCAATTGCCACTCCAAGTACCAAAGTCAGCCTGCCTTGTGTTCTGATGGCCTTTGTCCCACGGGACCTTTGTGGACACACAACAGGAAGGTCACTGTTCCACCTGGTATCCCATGCAGAGCTGAGATGGGACTCAAGGCCAGGAACGTCCTCAGCCTTCTTTTGACTCCTGTGTCGCTTCTCCACTTCCTGCTCTGAAGCTTTTATGGTGAAGAAATAAGAAAGGAAAATCAGGGCGGCACCTGTGGCTCAGTGAGTAGGTGTAGGCCCCATATACCAAGGGTGGCAGGTTCAAACCTGGCCCCGGCCAAACTGCAACAACAAAAAAAATAGCCGGGCGTTATGGTGGGCACCTGTAGTCCCAGCTACTCTGGAGGCTGATGCAAGAGAATTGCCTAAACCCAAGAGCTGAAGGTTGCTGTGAGCTGTGATGCCATGAACAGGGTGACAAAGTGAGTCTCTTAAAAAAAAGACAGGAAAATTAAGCCCCTAGCTCCCCACACACAGGCCAGGCAGAGCTCACCCAGCCTCTGCGGCTTGGGAGGCAGCAGCTCCTCGGTCAGTCCCTAGGCCTGGAAGAGACACAACCCAGGAAAGTCACGGCAGAACGCAACCCCTAGCTTCTCCATGTCCAGAAGAGTGGATGCCTGAACACGAGGGTGACTTCGGGTGTGAGTAGAGGAGGTGCCAAGTCCAAGGTTGCAGTGCAGTGTTGACCAACCTAGGCTGCCTATCACCTCCACAGTGTGCAGCTGTCCACATGTTGCTCTCTGGCCTGGCTGTGATGCAGCCTATATTTACCTGACACTACAGTGGTTACTAGAGGGTACAGCTGTAATCGAAACAACCAAAAATAACTGTTGGCAGAAAAGCCCATGTTTAGAGCAACCTCCTTCAGCAGTTCTCATGGTGAGCATTCAAGTGCAGTCTTTGCCAACACACCAAACCAACTGTTTTCTTCTGTCTTTTCAAAGGAGATCATAGCAGCCCCACAAAGGAGTCTGGGGAATGCCAACAAGGGCCTCACTGGACTGGCGACTACTTCCTTCCCAACTCAGCAAGGGCCACTGCCCCATTCTGCGCTGTGGACTGGATCTTTGCACAGTGCTCTGAGTCCAATGCAAACACAACACAAGCCTGTTCTAAGGAGAGGCCGCTGAGGAATGCCAATGGCAGAGCTTCCCTTTGCCCTCACAGTCTGCCCATACAACTCCTAACTCCAGCCTTCTTCACTTATGCCACTTCTACCGCATTGGAAATCCTCAGGGTCAGGCCTCCTGCCTGGCTCACAGACCCCTGGAGACAACTGGCTTCATGGGCGCCTTCTGGGCATCACTGTCACTCAGGTCCTTCTCTCATCTCCCACTTGACTAGGCCTCTCTTTCCAGAGCAGGTAAAGACCAAGGAAGACTCACACAGTTTAAGTACTGCACAGAGGCTCAAAGCCACACAAAATCCTGCTTGGTGAAGAAGTTTTAAGCAGCTGGACTGAGATACATGTAGTACATGATTTACATTTCTATTTATCACTGGTTTAAAGTCTACAATGCAAAGGTTTTCACAGAGCTGTGCAACCACCACCACTGCCCAAGTCCAGAAGATTCTTATTATTCCCAAGGAACTCCCAAACCTGTTAATAGTCTCTCCCTATCCTCACCTCCCCACCCAAGGTTAAGATTTCCACTAGATTTGCAGATAATTCCAGTCTATTTATGCAAATACAAGAAAATGTGAAAATAAATTTTTATTCCCTCCTTTTATTATAATAGTGTAATATATTTGCCTTTTAGCACTCCGTGTTTTCCATGTAATACCATGAAGGCCCCGGATTTTAAGAACTGAACAAATTGTCTTCTTGCCACTACTAAGCAGCTGCCCGGGACACCAGTGACAATCTGGGCTCAAGGAGTAACACTATGGGAGGCCTGCTGGGAAGGGTCCTGAGTACCAGACGCTGGCCAAGAACCACTGTGCATGTCTGTCTGCCACCCAGATTCTGTCACCAACAATGCAAAACTTCTAGAAGTTTCCCTTTAGATATCTACCCTGTAAGGACTGACTTACACAAATGCCCAAGACCTAGAGACCTGTGGGAGGCCTGAAACCCGCCCTTCGTTATTTGCAACTCTAGCTGAGGGGCAGAAAGGTGGAAGAAGCCAGGGACACATCCGATAACTGTGTGGCTCTGAAGTTTCACAGCCTTTTTGGGACTCAGTTTGTGATTTGTAAAAGGGGCTGTTACCTCCAGTTCTTGAAGTAGCTGTGCATCAGTGACCCTGGGTGCAAAGAGGGAAGATTAGGGTTAGGTTGCTGAGAGATGAGCCTGGGAAGCCTCCAGGTTAGAACCTGACACTCCCCCAGGCCTGGGATGTCAGCAACACAGCAAATCATGTCCATGTGCAGGAAATGAAGCTCATTAAGCCCCACCTAGAACAATGGGTTAGAGACTATAGCCTGGCCCTGTGAGGTGTCTGTGGGGGTCCCCAGCGGTGCCCCAGTTCTGGATTGACTGCTGGTGCCCTGTGTTTTGAAGGCGCCTTCATACTGCTCCCTGTTACTGTGCTGCAGGGCGTCAGGGTGCAAGAGGAGTAGCTGACTCCAGATGCCAAGTAGGTGAAGGTTTTAAAACAAAAGGTAAAGAAGATGTCATTTTAATATCAGAAGTGCATGGTGACAGGCAAGAGGGTCAGTGAAAGCTTACTTAAAAAATTTTATCAACGAAAATTGAAAGGAAATAGACCAATACTTGGAAGTACAACACCTTCCTATACTTAGCCAGAATAAAGTGGAAATCTTGAACAGGTCTACATCAAGTTCTACAATAGCATCAACCATATCCAATCTCCCTAAAAAGAAAATCCCAGATGGCTAGAGCCTTGGGCTCTCTGTGCCGAAGTCACCAGGCGCCAGGCACAGAGAACCGGGCGCACCACCCCCAGCCCTGTTGCTGAAATCGGGTGTGTCGCACACCGAAGCTGCTTCCACAACCAGAATCCCCTAACTACAGCAGCCAAAGAGGAACTACACAGGGTCACTACAAAGATCCAGCAACAATAGAGTTGGAGAGACACCTCCCCAACTCTGAGGACGGCCAGAGGCAACGGTGAAAAGCAATCATGAGGCAAAATCAACAGAAAAACTCTGGCAATATGTATAATCAGAGTAGATCAACTCCCACAATGATCAATGGGGCAGAAACAGCACAGGAGCCCATGAACAAACAAATAGCTGAGATGTCAGAAATTGAATTCAGGATCTGGATTGCAAATAAGATTGAATTAGAATCCCGAAGTTTATCTCAAGAATTCAATGGATTCAAAGAGCAAATGACCAAAGATTTTAAATCATTGAGACAAGAAGTTGCATCCCTCAAAATCTGAAAAACACAGTAGAATCCCTCAGTAACAGAATGGAGCAAGCCGAAGAAAGGATTTCTGACATTGAAGACAAACCTTTCGAACGCTCCCAAACCCGCAAAGAAGAAGAGAAATGGAGAGCAAAAACAGACCACTCTCTCAGAGAGCTCTGGGATAATTCGAAGAAATCCAATATTCGTCTTATAGGGATCCCCGAAAGTG